>HG713284.1:15777-79320 GCA_000499725.1 Eimeria brunetti | reverse complement strand
CTGCAGCAGGCAGCCGCAGCAGCCTGCTGCAGCAGGCTGCACCAGACTGTAGCAGCCGCAGTCGCAGTCCCACAGCAGAGTTTTGCTGTGTGATAACATCAGCCGGTTCGGGGTAACTGCACGCATGCGCATGCAGCCCCAAACAAAATAAGAAGGCAAGGCAATGACGGTTCCTTTTTTCCGGTTTTGCCTCCTGCCCCCGGCGGACTGTAGCAGTGACGAATCGACTGGACTATATCACCACGGGCTGTGCCCTTACAGCGCATGCACTGATATTACTCATATATATATAATATATAATGATGCATGTACTAACGCGGACAAAGGCACGAATATGGGCATGTAAGAATATAGGCCTCCTGTATCATTTTTTATGTTAACAAAGTTAAATAGTAAAGTCAATTAGCCTTAGTGCGAAGGTACTACAGCCAAAATAACAGAGAAGCATAAATATTCTGTGTACCTGTAGACAAGCAGGTGGTGCAACTATGCAGTGGCCCCTCAAAGGCAGCTATACTGTATGGGGACTAAGGCTTATATTAGTATATTTTAGAAAAAATTAAACCGATTTCAAATAAAACAAATTAGACCCCGGCGAGGGCAGGCAAGAGGGGGGTTGAATTGCGTGCCCATCTTGCTGATTCTTCAAACAACAAACACAGCCAAACAACAAACACAGCCTATCTCCTCAGGTGTACATACAACGGAATTCAATTTCAATTTCGTGTGAGGGAATCAAAAGGCTGAGGCCCTTAGAAGGTGCCCTCTTCGTCGCTGCCAAGATCTTCCCACGATATGTCCTGAAAGTAAGACAGCACCGAAAGATGGAGGAGGCCAAACCGGTTGTATTATCATAGCTTTATTATATTAATTGCATGCACCTGTAAGCTTTATTGTATTAATTGCATGTACCTGTAAGAGTATGGAGTTCATGCACCGTTGGCCTCACAATTTCATCTACATTCGTAGCAAACGTGCATTTATTGGCATGCATGCATTCAATATTTCATGTATGCATTCTACCAGTGTGGTAAAATGTAGTAATAATAAGCCAAAGCACCGACGCACGTTTCAGCTGGAAGGTGACATATAAAACAAGCATTCAAATAGTAATGATAAAGAGAACATCAGCAACAGCTGGGCGAGGGGTTGTCACGAGAGCGCAGAGGCATAATCCCTATTTCTCACTTCTTCGCTTTCTGAATCATTTATTGGTTTCGTCGGCGCCTTCAGTTTGCTGAGGTGTACAGACAGCTTTTCTTCCTCGCCCACCATACGGCGCACGCGCGCGTGAAACCGCCGCCAGAACAGTTCCTCTGTTACTTTCTTGGGAACTGCAGCAGTACATAGCGGAAAGGTAATGAATAGATAACGCAAACAGTATGCAATAGACTGTACAGACAGGGGCGGAGTCCTATGGGTAGAAAACGAAGAAATGCCCAGGAATACTCACATAGATTCTTGCTGTTTAAACTAATCCATTTTTTCTCTCTGCAGCTACCCTCGGATCCAAAGACTAGATAGAGCTGCTAGGGCCAGTAGTGAGTAAAGGATAAAACATGCAAATAATGGCGAATAAAGAAAAACTGGGAAATGCTAATTATATTAGTTGGATCTGCGATAAACTATAAAAGCAGCAGCAGCCATTCTTACCCAGTCTTTGCCGAGCTGCAGCTACATGCGGGTCCTTCATATACATCTTTATTTCTGATTCTGAGGGCTTTTCATCTCCGTCGCCTTGGGGGGGATCAACTGCTGCATTTCTCGCTAAAAACACCTCACAAATGTCGTCATCGGGTTCAGGCAGCTGCTGCTGCTGCTGTTGCTGCTGCTGCTGTTGCGTGCTGCAGCCACAACCAGCAGCAACCATCGGCTCCGGGTCCGATGTGTAAGAAACATCCGACGTCGCTATTAGACGAAAGCGGCGCCTTATTGCGGGATCCGTCCTAAGGGGCAACAAGCAAAAACAGAAAAAAAGGCACACTGCTTTCTTTTTCGGTGGGTTTGGCTCACACACTAGGATATATATATATATATATGTATATATTCATGTGTAACATATATGTCTCTATTGGTGTTTTTCAAGCATCTATGAACTAGCACCTATGAACTAGCAAACAGCCTACAGCCATAAATGCAAATTCTGCCCTGCCTGTAGCCTCTCCTCACCACCAAATAGGTAAAGGGGGCTCTGCTGGATTTTCTGAGGGTTCTAATGGGGGGCCCTCCTTGCTTTTGTCGCTTTGTGCGCCGGCTGTGTGAGGGGGGGAAGGGGGAGGGGCCTCCGTCCTGCCTTTGCCAGTATTCGAATCGTCTACAGAAGGCTGCTCGCAGCAGCTGCTGCTGCTGCTGCTGCTGCTGCTGCGCTCCTCGTCGGGGCCGCTGCCAGCAGTATCCCTGCTGCTGTTGCTGCTATCGCTGCTGCTGCTCGCGTCGCCAGTGCGCTCGCCGCTGGCGTCTGCAGCAGCAGCCTCCCCTTCAAGGGAGTTACCTCTGCGCCTTCGGATCCACGCTGTCGAGTCCGAAACTATGACGTGGCAGAATTCCTTAAGATCGTTCTTCGTATCTTCCTGAGGAGAAAGCAGCAGACATAGTGCGCACACCTGCCTATACACAGCTACAAAGATATGCTGTATACAGCCATAAAAATAAGACTTAGGCAGCCTATATATACCATAGTGTTCTCCTCCTGTTGCCCGTTGGTACTGGTGACAGAAGGAGGGTCGGGGGCCTACGGATTCTGCGCCGAGTTCTACGACGAAGTCCGAGGCGGAGTTAAGCAGCCATTTTCCCCAACAGCCTGTAGCTGTGGAAAGGCGAGAAGTAATATGAGACAGAGAAGATGCAAGCCGCCCGGGGCCGCGAGCTTCAGCGGGTTCAGTCGGTTCCTCCGTCTGTGCCGGGCGGGTGTTGCCTTCTGGGCCAGTGGGCACCATGGCGGGGGGAGAAGGCGGAGGTTCGGGGGAGAAGGAAACGGAAGATATATCCATTTTTGTTTTTAAACCTTGGAACAGGAGAAGGTCTGCTGCCGCTGGCTTTCTGCTCCTAAAGCAGCAGGCCGCACAGACGAGACCTGAGGCAGCAGTGCATCAACACAGGCGCCGGGGGCAAAGAAGCATTCTTATACGCCAACTACAGCAAATTCCACCTATTAAACGATAATTGGTTCCCTAGAGAAGAAAAAGAAATAACAAATATTGCAGCTGGGTGCTTCCACTTCACAGCGGACACCGCAGGGTAGGGAAGCAACACGGTAACAGGCGACAAGACAGCCCGGCCAGGATCACATTCATAATTTTGATGATGCTATATTCAACTTATCATACGGTAGTTACCACAGAGTTGTGTGTATTTACAGAAGGCAGCTTCCTCCTGAAGCCTGGCTTCACAGCGCCAGGGCGGTGTCTCACACGAGCAACATCTTGCCTTAGAATGTATTCCCCGCAACCAATGGCAAACTGTCTCGTATTTCTTCTGTCATGCTTCTGTAGCATCTTTGCTTCTGCTTACTTCGTCGCGACCTATCAGTTACCCCCATGTATTGAGATCGCTAGCAGTCACATAGTACGATATAACAGTACAGAAACAGCGTATTACCCCGAATACTCAGCAGCAGTGTATCATTCAGTCCGTGGTGAGAGAGGCGCCAGAAGTCCATAGGGTAGTACCATAGGCCATAGAAGGCTACAGTATATTGACAGCGTACCGCCTCTCGGGCTCTTTAACACAGTGTCTACAAATACGGGGCCGTCGCATTTCCATTTCACAGTAGCAGCTGAACACACTTGTCAAAAAAATGTATCAAGACAATTTGTGGGCCATCACAGCCTCAGTAGCGTACACAGCGGCCTGAGAAGGACTATCCCAGTGCCCTTCACTAAGGATCACTGAGGCCAGACCCCACCGAAGCTCCACGCCTCGGACTTCGAAAAATAAAACTAAAGCATTTTACATGAAGGGCTAAGACGGAGGCAAGGAAAAAAAAGAAAAACGATTTTGCAGGAAGGGCTAAGAGGGAGGCACAGTGGCCCCTGCTTGCCGCCCTGGCAGCATCATTAAGCCGACTGCTGCCAGCTCTCTATTTATGGACTGGAGCGAGAGGGCCAATATATCTGAATTGGGTGTATGTTCACCGCAGCAATCTCTTGCCGCTGCAGCACAGCCTCCCGCTTCGACTGCGTCAGATTTTGCAGTTTTCTCTGCTGGAGGATGCAGTGCTACAGTCCAGAATAACTGGTTTTGAGAGCAGTAAGGGCCCCCAGTACGGTGTCTCCAGTCCTCCCCTGGGCTGCTCTTTTCTTGCTTTTGCTGCTTGTGTTCATTCTGCTCAGACCCATTCGTTGATCTGGCTGCTGCTGCTGCCATTTGCTGCAAAAGCACTACGTCCCCGCAGAGGTGCAACAGCAACTGCAGTGAATTAACGAGGGCGGTAGCACCTACAGCTTTCTCCCCCGTCTTTTCTGCCTGCAATAGTTCCTGCTGCAGCCTCTGCTGCAGCAGCGCCTGTGCATTCCCTGCTGCAGCATCCACCGCTGCTGCGACTGCCTTGCGCGCCGCTGCCAGCTGGGTGTCAGCTTCTGCTGCACCTTCACTAGCAGGTGCGGTGACAGCTGCAACAGCAGCAGCAGCTCCTGCCGTCCAGAAATCTGCAGGGAGGGGTTCTCGGGCACAACTGGTAAGAATGCTGTCAAAGAGCCCACAAACTTGAGGATGAAACGGCAGCTGTACTGCCGCAAGGCAATGAAGGAATCCTTTCTTCAGCAGCTCCTTTTGGTTCAGTGGCAGGGGGGGAAGGTGTACCTGCTGCAGTTGTTGCTGAATCGCCGTTATGGGTTTTTCAAGTATTTGCGGAAGTAGCAGCAGGTCTATATGGCTTCCAATGGACTGCATATTGATAGAGAATTGTACAACGAGAGGCCCCCAGGGGCCCCCGTCGGCACAGCAGGGAAGGCAGCAGCCTAAGGATACGAGTCCGCTTGCCAGAGGGGTGAATGCAGCTGCAGCAGCTGCAGCAGGAAGCAGCAGAAGATAATCCTCTCCCACTGCAGAGGCAGTGACGACCTCTCCCGTTGCAGACAGCGTGATTTGCTTCTGCTGTTCGTTGCGGCATTCTGGGTCCTGCTGCCGTTGTAGCTGCTGTTCGAATGGATCAAAATCCGATATGAATTCTCTCCAGTCTATGTTCGATAGCCAAAGATCTACAGAAACTTCATTTGGGGGAGTTTGCTGCTGCTGCTGCCGGCGCGAATGGGCACAGGCGGAGAACAGAGAAATGAGTTGCCGCCCCGTTTCACCTGTCATTATATCCTGTTCTTGTTGCAACTGCTGCTGCTGCTGCTTCTCTGCCTCTTCTTCTACTTCTCTGACCCCTCTACTCTCGGCATATATAGTTCCCTCATCCCCTGAGTCCATGCCTGGCAGCATCCTTTTACTTATAATTGGATGCTCAAGCCTTTCCTCTCCTATCCCGCTGCTTACCGCTGCTTCTGTGCCGTCTTCAGCAGCTTCCTCCGCCTCTGCTAGGAGGGAGAGAACGCGAGCTAAAAAGGCAATTATGGAAACAACACACAATTGAAAATCGGGCCCCCATGCCTCATGCTGCTGCTGTTGCTGCTGCTGCTGCTGCTGGGGCGGCAGATGTTGCTTCTGTTGCGAGTTGCTGTTTCGTTCCAAAACCCTAACTGCTGATACTCCTCGGAAATTTAAACTTCTGCAAAATGGAAGAGGCGCGCAAATAACCCACACGAAACTTAACAATTTCTTCAAGAAAACGACGGAGGCGCACTGCTGCAGCTGTTCATCTTCAGCCTTCAAACGGGTGCATTCAGATACACCCCAGCAGTCTTCAAATGGCACCCAGCTTATGTCGCTGGTGCTGCTGCTGCTGCCGTTGTCTTGGCTGCTGCTGCTGCTGGTGCTGTCGCCGCAGCTGCCGGTGTCTGAGAGAAAACGACAGTAGAGCGATTCAAACGGCTGCTTGAGAGATGATGTTACAGCGGCGATGTGCTTTTCAGCAGAACCTACACCATCCCCTGTTGCTGTTTTCGAAATGTCGGATTTTGCCGCAGTAGCAGGGCTAGTCATAGAAATAAATTCTCTCAGCGCCTCTACAGCCTTGCGGAAACTTTCTCTTTCATCAAACCCCTTGCAGCAGCAGCCTGTAGCACTGATTGCTGCAGCTGCATCTGTTGCTGCTGCATCCACCCCAGCAGAAACAGCCAGTTGACAAGAGATGCGCGAGCACACAAAGTGGATGGGCCTCTTCCTGGTTTCATTGGGTTCAAGTAGCGAGCAACAGGCATGCAGGCGTAGCAGCAGTTTGAGGAATGCTGTAGCACTCAACTCAACAGTGGCAGTGGCAACGGCAGAGGCTGCCACGTTCTGTGTTGAAGGAGAAACAAACATTGTGCTGCAGTTCACGAAGTAAACAAGCAAGGGCACCTCAGCAGCCAGCTTGAAGGAGCGGCGCAGAGATTGTGCTAGAACAGTTGATCGAGTTTCTGAAATATCATCTTGAGCTGCTGCTGCCATCAGCGTTTCATCTCTCGACTCTCGACCCTTTGTTGCTTCTGTTTCTAGTGCTTTCCTTTCTGAGTTAGAGCAAGTCTTAGAAATTGTATCTTCGTTCTTAGAATCTCGTTCCCAGCGCAGTAAGGCGGCTGCAGTTGCCTGGTCACACTTGCTGCAGCTACTACTGAAGCTGCATCTTCCGCAGCATGTTTGGCTGCTTATAGTGCTGCTGCTATTACTGCTGCTTCTGCAAGAATCATATATATTGTAGAAGGCATGCATGCGATCGAGATTGTCACCCCCGAACTCCAGAAGGTGCAGCAGCACGTAGCGGCTGTCGTTCACATTCTTCCAGAGGCTGTGCTGCTGCTGCTGCGTCCTAAGGCCGAACTCGCTGCAGAAAAAGGCAAAATCTTCAGCAGAGAGCAGAGCCCCGGACCGCGCAACGTCGGAATCTAGAAAAGGGAATTCATCTCGGGACCTGTTCACCAAAGATTCCACTGCTTCAGCAGCTGCTGCTGCTGCTGCTGCTGCTGTGGTTGCTGCAGTGCGCACGCTTGCCTCGTAGGTTCCCCTGTGTTCTAATATCCTTTTATCCAGTTGTTCCTGTCTGTGTTTGCCTCTTAGGTCGGTCCCTACGCCGCCAGAATCTGACTCTGCAGTCGCCGTTGATCCTCTCCCCTCATCAGCAGCGGCAGCAAGAGCAGCAGCAGTCCAGACTCCTGGTAGGACCTCCCTTCTGTTCAGAAACTCTGCCTGAATGATGGGGAGGAGGGAGGTGAGGGCTGTGTATCTAGGATCTTTGGAGGCGACTAGCGAGTACAGCAATGCACTTTTGCCCGCATTTTGATCCCCCAGCAGCAGCACGCTGATGCAGCAGCAATCCCCCCGCGTACTCCTGCAGTGTCTGGGAGACAGCAGCTGCTCGTAGTACTCGTCATGTCTGTCCTGCTGTAAGTATACCCCTCGCTGCTCCAGGCCGAATGGCGTTACACGCAGGGGTATCGTCATAGTACCGTAATGCTGCGGCTGCTTCCCCCTGTTTGCTCAGCAGTCAACTAGCACAAAGATTCACAGAGAAACAGAGCTGAACAAAGACGAAGAAACAGAGACACGGTGTCCTATCCTGCCTCTGTACCCAAGGAGCTCTCCTCCAAAGCTGAGAACATTGTCCACCCGGAATCTATGGGTCAAGCAACACGTAAGCGCCGATTGAAAGGTTGGTATTCCTCACGTCTGCAAGCAAGAGGCTTCTTAACACTGTAGAGCTGTTGTTGCTGCTGCTTGTGAGGTTATAACGCTGCTCCTGGGCTTGCATTTGAATCCTCGGTGAAGTGGGGTGATGCTTGTAAGCCCCTGCTGTTGAAATGGAATAGACGCACAACTATGGCGACTCAATTTTTGACTTTTAGAGTCGCGTAAATAGGGCAAACGACGAGGAAGTCAGCCACGGCAGTTTGACTGCCTTCGGCTTCTGAGAAAAACGATGATAGGGGGTGATCAGAGTTTGTCTACCGCGGCTGTTCATACAGCCTCAGCAGTGTAATAAATGGCGCCTGCCTCTGTGTAGATTGATCACTTATCCCTTAGACAAAGATAAATAAGCAATGATAGCAACAGAAAACGGGGCTCCTCAGGCGCTGCCGACTGACTGCCGCAGCCCCAGCTGACGCACGAACATACCTACATGAAAACGTAGCTGTTACGGTCCCTTTAAACTGTATATATTCTCTGCTGTTAGCAGATTCTTGTTTCTACACACACGTTTCTCTAGAGTGGGGGCCTTATTCAATAGGGAGTGAACTCGACCAGTATTGCAGCGGCGCTACGGTGGGCCTTGAATGAGGCCTTCCGATGCGCAACAAGTGAAGGGAGCTCACCTAAAAATGGCACTAAGATAAAGTAAACGCATTTGGATAGGGAAATAAGGTGACTAGACAGAGGGTGGTAGGGTCACCCTGGGAGGGAAAACAGTTCTTTCTTTTTGCCTTTTTAAGAATATCTGACCGAAGTTGAGGATTTTGGATATTACAAGGATATTTTAGACGGCATATATGGTAGCTGAGACTAGCACAAGTGTACGAATGAGCAGCTGTGAAATATTCCGAAGTCGCATACGTGATGACTGTTTACGGTGCAGTGCAATACACGACCCGTGAGTAGTCCGCTCGCAGGTTGGTGTGTGCAGTGTTTTGTGGAGGGAAGATGAATAACAGGAGCTGGCCAGTAAAGAGGATAAGAAACTAGAAACGTGGCTGGAGAACACTTTGTTTAGAGCTTTCCAACTGGTTTGCCAGCCCTGCACATTGCGGCGAATAAATCTGCGTCGAATGCCTCTTGGGAACGCTGAGAGTGCAACTCCCAGCGCTCCCAACAGGCACTCGCAACCTGCATGGTAGGAGGAGTGAGAGCAATGCCCCCGGTCAAAAGCGAGGAGCCGCCTAAGCAGCGCAGCGGCGCTCTAGGAGCCGACGGAGAAACGCATGCACTTCTTTGTGAGAGTCTTACAGACCATGGGTTTAATATATTCAATTCAGCTAGCACGCGAGACAGCCAAATCAGCCACAGTGGAAAGGGGGCATTCTCAGATGTACTACATAACGAAGAGCTACCAGCGTGTATGCCACCCGCTGCACCCCAATGCACCGGGCTCACTCCCGGAGCAGCCCCAGTTTTTGTTATAACACGCCGGCGACCCTCATATATTGAAGAGCAAAGCAACCGACAAGCAAATGTGCTGCTACGGAAAAAGTGTTTCAACTGCCAACAAACCCGTTTGTATTAAATCTGCCTTGGCAGAGAAACAGGATACACGACTGCGCTTGTACATCGACATCAAGGTCCTCAAAATAATCACAACGAAGCGGGACCCGACCCCACGGAGCGGTTAACTTCTTGATCGTTTGCAGTGCTCAGTAAGATGTCTAGAGGCGTTTCTGCGTTTCTCAATACACAGTGACGATAGCCGCAAGGGTGCGATCCATCCGCGCACCACCAAATGAAAGTACATAAGTACGCCTTTTTGGGTTTGTGATTGTAGATACCTAATTGCACACAAAGAAAAAATGTGACTGATAGATGATAAAATACATGGACGATGTGGCGCATTCAGCGGCAGGAGAACGTGCAGCACCTGGGGCGTGCATTGTAACTGCTACGCGAGAAGCTGTACTTCGTGAAAGCGCAGGGATGCTAGCGTTTTCATGCAAGATGTAGGGGTCGTCGGTACTTTGCAGCAAACCGTGGGCGGCTTCCATTTGTCTGGCATGCACAGCTCCAATATTGATACGAACTAAATCTGGGTCATTTTCCATACCTGTATTCGTCCCTTACAGGGCTGTGGAAGCCGTGTTAATTCACGTGTTTATGCGAAGGTACATCATGACATCAGCGAGCTCGAGCTCACGACCATTTTCTGTCGTCCTTTCTCGGCGGCCCGGCAGTTACTGAGTGCCTCACCCGTGTTAAGAATCAATTATATGTAAGCTCTGCGTACACCATTGCACGTCTGTTCACCAAAGCGTCATATGCCTCACCGCAGCGTTCTATCGATTATTTACTTTGTTCAATTTTCGCAGTCCCACCAGCAGTCTGTTCCCTTGCAGAACTGGGAATAAACCTGGTTGACAGTGCAACTTCGAAGCGTTGCTTGTCCTTGATGGGCACTGAAAACGTAGAGCCGTTGCTTAGGGGTAGCTACCACCGTCGTTGCCCTTTTCTAATCAAGATGCAGGCGGTACTCTTTCAACACGATAATACAGCTCAAGGGAACCAAGAGGCTCCATCATATCATCGAGGGGGTTCCTGTTGTATCTCGATGGTTGGGGAAGGCATATGCACTCTTCATAGTTTGCTCTTCGTAAAAAGTGTTTCACGCAGGGTGGAATGCAGAAATCTAGCTTGTCTAAACTCGGTGAAGACTTCGAAAAGTTGTCGCCTCCCCAACAGAGGGTATTTCGTGATCAATATCCATTGTGCAAGCGGAAAACGCTTGGATTTTAACGCAAGTCTTGGGGAACCCCTTGAAAAGTTTTTATGTATATTCTTTAATATGCTCTTCCGAAGTACCTCCATTAGTAATCACAAGGGCAATTTCGCCTTGCGGCTGATGCTTGCTGTCCGCACTTTCCCCCAATAACCCGTGTACCAAAAGCCCTGGAAGGACCGTTACTCGCTGCAAGAAAGCCAAATACCTTAATGTAAGGTTTCTAAGACTGCAGCGCACTTCGCGTCCGTCTCACCACGCGTCATGGGCGCAACGGCCAAGGGCCGCGGCATGGCACGGACTGCGGCATGCCGCAGTCTGTGCCGCTCGCCAGTGTTCTCCCTGCACCTATGCAACTACTGATGTAAGTCAACCTCACAAGCACGGGCATGCGCTATCCGGTGCACACCTTATCGTTATATATAGTCCTTCAGCATTTCCTCTTGCGTGCAGGCTGCCTACTAAGACCAAAAGTGCCTTCCCCCCATCCAACCAATGACTATCGTACAAAGTCCTCGAATCAGCAGTCCCAGGAAGTCGTAGCGGGGTTACAGGGATAGCTGAGAATAACAGAGCTCGCAAGCTTTCTTAGTACTTAACCTTAATCATTTTGCGTCTATTGTAGGCCACCCTTGCGTACATCGATGGCCATCTCTGTAGACTATGCAGCGGTTGCTGTATGCACGGCATTCAATCCAACTGCAACTATGCGTATTGCTTTGCATCGATACTTGGTGCCATTTATAGAGCAACTTTAGTGTATTATACTTTCTATGCTTTCCTGTTTCGCTATTTTTGCTCAAAGCAAGCGAAGCCGGGGTGGGCTTGAACACCTACACTAGAGAGTGAAGTTATATGCCTACACTGCGGCAAATATTGGCGAGAATGAATTACTGAATATTTCTAAATGGTTCTTTGGCAAAAAAAATGACAGCAATCAAAAGCAACTCGGCAGCCACCGCCGCAGCCACAAAACCCACACAGCCGCGCGCGGCATGCACAGCCACGGGCCCCTGAGGATGTGGGTTAGGGGCTTAAAGAGACAGGGACACTATCTTTGTTTTGTTTAATTTGTCCCTCACGATTTACAGCAAAGAGTTTAGAGGGGGACGTATACGCGCCTGGCGCGCACGTAACACCAACAAGGAGGTGCGGGGTGCCGTTGCTACGGATTGCGAGCCAGTTTCCCTCTTATTTCTTCTTTCCTCTTCTTTTATACACTTTTCCTTAGCACAGTTGCGAGGTATTCCCATTTCCCCTTTCGGGTGGCTCTCTCGGGCCCTGCGGTTCCAGAAGGGCTTACGCTCGTGGCTTGGAAAGCTATAAGCCTGGACCCGAACTCATAAGGTCACGGGTTAAGGGTTTCGCACTCATTACACATGTTCGCGTAACTCCCTAGGGGGCTCCAGGATCCATAATTTAGTGTTTAGGGCTTGCTCTTTTGACTATGTATGAAGGATCCGCTTCCCCTCAGGAAACTGGGGGTGGCGGCAGTCGGAATGAGGAGCACCAAGCTGGTACCGAGAGAGCCCCTGCTGAGGGTGCACCTGAGCCCAGTGTATGGACGCCGGACGGGGCAACAGAGCCTACGGATCCACCAGCAGATGCTGAGAATGCTCCTGCCGCATCAGAAGGGGGAGAAAGCCGGGCTGCAGTGTCTACTGTAGTGTCTGCGCCATCCGAACCCGGAGACAGACAAACAGATTATGACAAGCAAAAGAATGGAAATACAGTGGACAGCGGAGAGCTACTGTGAGGACAACTACCGCAACAGCTACCTTCCTTGATGGCTAGTTCCGCTTAATACGTGTGCTGCTGGTTCGGGGTATTGTTGTTTTGGGTTCACAGCTTTCGGGGTTTGCTGTTCGGACCGTGACTGCTCAGGAGTTTCTTCGTTGGGGGTCTTCACCCGGAGGTTAGCCGAGAAGAGCTCCATGATTATCTTTCGGGATTTGTCACAGTCGAGGATATCGACATTAAAATGGATGCCGGTACAGGTAAGAGCAGATGACCCTGGCAGTTCCCAGTTTAGCGGTCCGAGCTGTCTTCGTGAGTTTTCTTGTTTGAATCCGTGAGACAAATGCCTACGTCTTGCTTTTCTCGTATTTAGGAAAGAACAGAGGATACGCTTTTATATCCGTTCATCCGTCTTCGAACGCCGAAGGCTTCTTGAACGCAAAGCACGTTCTCAGGGACAAACAACTGGACATCAGGTGATAAAAATACTGCCAAGATTTTTGCCGCACTGGGGCTTGAGCTTTGGTCCCGCCACCTGTAACATATTAAGGCCATGTAGACTGCCCGCGGGTGCATCTTGTGCAGCTGTTTTTTCTTCAGTCGGGCTGGCTAGGGCATTGCAGTTTTAGGCTTCTAGGGTATGTCCTTTGTTGTGCAGGGAATTAAGCAGCAAGCCTGCACCAGAAAGGCAGCCAGAACGGCAGCCTGAGCGGCGTCTGAGTGCCAGCAGCGCGAATAGGCACAAAATTTTCATTGGAGGCATTACCTCTTCTATAACGGAAGGTGCGGTATGGACTTCAAAACGTATAACATCAAAGCAGGCTATAAATAGTCTAATTAGTGACTGCAGGCCCAGTGAAATTGGTAAAAAGGGCGGGAAACCTTGCTCTGAATAGTTGAGGGGTGGCTGCCGTCGGCTCCTGTTGCTTTTGTCGTGCAGAAATTTTACAGCAGCACTTCGAGCAATATGGTTCCATCGAGAAGGTGAGAAACTCCTACCTTACGCGGTCGTTGCATGAGTCGCATATCTTTCTTTTTGCTGAATTCTTCAGCGCTACCTCCTTCGCGGGTTTTCTTGTGTTCTTGTACTCTAGTTTTTTTCGCCTCAAGGTTATGCTTTTCGCTGCAGATGGTTTCTATGAGGTCCTGCATCTTTGCCTTGTAGTGCGCCGTTTCCTCTGCCCTGACTGATTTTTAGGTGGCTTCTGTGAGTAGCGGTGTATGTCATTTCGGTGTACTTATGGTTTCTGTTCCTCGGGATATATATGTTTTATGCCCTTCCTTGGGGTATATGCGTATATATAGAGGGCGTATTGGGGTCCTTGTGTAGGTCCCAGTAGTCTATAAGGGCGGTGACTTTCTTTCTTGTGTGGGGGCGCGCATACAGGCGACTATAATCCGAGACGGAACTGGAAAGAGCCGAGGATTTGGCTTCGTGCAGTTCACTTCCGT
The DNA here is from genome assembly GCA_000499725.1 of Eimeria brunetti. Taxonomy (NCBI): domain Eukaryota; phylum Apicomplexa; class Conoidasida; order Eucoccidiorida; family Eimeriidae; genus Eimeria; species Eimeria brunetti. The sequence continues at coordinate 65,636 of HG713284.1, read as the reverse complement.
GGATTCAGTTGCTATCGCAGTTGGCGCTTCGCCCCACCAACTCGACGCTGATAATAGAGTACGTCTGGATAAACATGTCGCCTGCTTAACGCTGGTGAATATAATAATATGCAGAACTACATGCATGCTTGGTTATGCGCGAATACTTAGTTTCTCTTTCAAAGGTTCTGGCTTCCGTGCCTCCAGCTTGAACTCGTCGGAAAGAGCATATGTCAATGAGAATGCCTTGACTGGTCACACAGAATGCGTTTGTGAGTTGGTCCGTATGTAATAAACTGTCTTCATTTTTGCTTACAAATGCATCTGCATATGCTTTGTTGACTGCTGTAGGTGGATGCGCAACCGGCTCAAGATAGAGGGGCTCGCAGGCTGCCGCAAGGCCGCTACGCTACCTCTCCATACTACGATCAGGGTTACTACAACTATGGCGCTTATGGGGGGGGACCTGGGCCGTATGGTTATCACGCGGCAGCCACTGCTGCTTACTCCCCAATGTACACCCCGAATCCCTACGGGACGTATGGGAGCTATGGAGGATATTACGGGGGCTACGGAGACGCCTATGGATGCGCCGAAGGTGGTTACGGGGCTGTCAGAAGGGGTGAGGGTATGCCTCCACTGTTTCCTTTTGCTGTTGAGCACCTAGTTGCATATATCGCTTTGGTAGATGAGGAACAAGAATGTCTCGGCATATTTTCCTACTGGTGTCAGGAGCTACAGGGGCACCTCAGAAACTGTCACATTGTGGCTGTTACTGCTGCTGCTGTGGCTGTCGTTGCAGGGGATGAGGGACAGGCTGGAGGGGCATCACGCTCGGCCCGAGGTGCCCCGTATTGACAGCTGAAGTCTGGGCCCAGGGAAGCTTCCGGAGGAAGAGTGAAATTGTTGTATGGAAAGGCTGCTGGGGAACCGAAGAAGGATATGAACTTCCAAAGGGCGTAAATGCAGGGTGCCAAGGTGTGGCATGCGCCGATGACAGATACGGCGTGTGCCCATGGCATAGCGTGTGCCCATGGCATATTTGTTCGGGTGGTACAACATTTAGACGGTGCCGTGAGGGGACTATTAACACTGAAAGTGCCAGAATGACGTTGTGTACATGCACAATTGCTGTATCATATGTGACTATTTTAAATACACAAGCACCAATGCACATGTATGCACATTCCAGGGATAGGTTTTCTCTGCGGTCAAGGGGACCTGCGGGTGCAGCTGCAGTTGCACAGCCACACATACGCAAGAGCGAGAAAGTAGCCTCAGGCCACTTTCTGTGGCTATAACTGCGGTCTGTGGCGCCCTTCAGCGGCGTTCTTCGAGTCCTGACACTCCGAAGTTTGTTTCCTCAAAGCAGTTCTCTTTTTTTTAGACGAGGCCTGCTTCTTATTCCTCCTATAGCAGAGTATCAACTGGGTAGGCAGCTAGCCCCCTCCTTAGCTAACCACCGCCCCGAAGACACACTTTTCACCCATCGTTCGTTCTTTGGATGTATTTCTCCATGGCAAGTCACGCCTACGCGCAAACTCCGTGACGTAAGCTTACGGTGCGCATAGTGAAGATGAGCTAGGGTCCTCCCGGAGCAAAGGCTAAATGCCTTAGCACCCGGCCAGCAGGAAAGGCACGCTGAAAGGTAGATTGGCTCTTAAGCGCACATGACCTTATTTACGTCTGTTCCTAATACGGATAGGCGCGGCCCCACACCTGCGCGTCCATGCATGCAAGTTTACAAATGCGCTCTATACGCCCACTTGGGCTGTGGGGGCGCTGAAAAACCTTCAAACGACGAGCAAACGGAAAGTCCCTCGAGCTGCGCTGCAGCGTCAACTTAGGGCATGCACTCGGGAAACCGAACGCATACGCCAGTGATCACCTCAGCATGCATGCATGCAGAAGCAACCGAGTCACGCGCATGTTCCGCGCGACCCTGAGGGCCGCGGCGAGCAGCCCAGCAGGGCCTCTCGTGCAGGGTACAGCTCATGCAAAGTCAATTGAAGCCAATAAATATTTCTCTACATATTCGACGGACATTCCTGGGAATAAACTTCTGCATACGGAAGAAACGAAGTGCGCATGTACTGCATGTGGGCCTTGGGTCGTTAGATCGGAAGCTACTGCAAGGCGGCCTCAGCAAAAGCTATAGCAGCGCTGCAAGCCCGCTTTAATCCGTTGATAGTTCCATCTTTCGCTGCCCCGACGCTCCTCTCCTTGCCACCTCCCTTGCCTCCTAACTCCTTCAGTGCCGCGTTTAGCCACTTCGAGGACTCTAAAGGCGAACCCTTGGGACTGAAGCAAATGCAAGAAGTCCCGCGGCTCTCCAGCCCGGTCAGCAGCAAAAACGGCAGTGTAGGAGCAGCAGCTTGCAATGCCTGCAGAAGAAAAGAGGGACACGAAGCTATAATCCATTGAAAACTGCACACAACCAGCGCTCGCGCTCGACGGCGCAGGACAAACAAGCGAAACAATAAATACGTGTCTGCAAACGCATGGCATAATTTGAATGTGACCGTGTTCGGGAAATGGGCGTTCCTGGAGGTCAGATGAACGCAATCGTCCATAACGACAGCTCACCTTGGCGGCTTCATCTAGAGCCTTGCCATCTCCCTGGAGCTGCGTCAGGTTCAAGACGGTGAACTTTTTACCTTTTTCCGCATTTGCTGCCTCCTGACCAAGGACCTTCCCAACTCGCAACAGCTCCTTAGCACGGAACTTGCTCAGTTCCAACTGCCACCAGACCACCCACACAGCGCATACCCCAGACACGCATATTCGCAAGCAATAATCTAGGCAGAAACTTTTCTCCCCCAGAATTTATATAGACATAACTGGCTTACGAAGGAGCATGCAATTGAAGTAATGGAACAACTACTCTGTAGTCCTTGCTGACCTTAACATCCCGCAACCTCCAGCAATGCCCTTCATAGCTTAATTACAATGCTTAACTCCAACACTCATTTGCTATCTGGGTGTGTGTGCTGGCTTCCCGTCGCCCCAAAGGTGATCTGGCAGCTCGCAAAAATGTCTCACCCCAAGTTTTTGTTTGTGCTCGAGCTCTGCCAACAAACGCCGTCTACTTAGCAAGGGGATGGTTTTGTTGCTCTCTACGAAAGATTTCGCCTGCTGCACTTCCTTCTCGAAGAAAGGGAAGGTCGGGGAGGCGGACTCCAGGTTCGCCAGGGACAACTGCACACAGGCGCAGGCATCCCAAGCTCTATATCCTCAAGAATGAACGCATGCGACATCAAGTAGGCAGCGCAGTGAGGCATAGTGCAGCATGTGTTTGATTTAGCATGGAAGCAAACTTTTAGCCTTAAACTTTCAACTTACGCAAACGTCTCTAAGTTCACTGCGCGCACTGATTGCGGCCTCGCCAGCCACTGCAACGATTCTCCTGATGCCCTTCGCGATACTCTCCTCCGATATCACGACAAAGTCCTGCAAATAAAGAGACGTCCCCAGGAAAGGCATCCCCGCACTAGGTGCCCACACACCAAAAAAAACCCAAACTTATTCCAAACTTATTTGGTGGCAATAATGTTACAGATACGCGCATGCACGCATATGGATGTGTAAAAATGCAGAACGCGTAAACATTAGTTCTAGTGTCTCCAGGATCGGCCGTGATACCTCGTGTCTAGAACAGTGTGCTCATTACCTCGAGCTGGGAGGCGTTGCTGAGGTGAGTACCTCCGCAGAGTTCCACACTGGCGTTGACTTTGTCGGCCCCTTGTGTTCCTTGTATTGCCTTGAGTTCGTTCGCGTCTGGTCCGATGCTCACCACCCTCACTGGATCCGGGTATACCTCACCAAAAACTGCGCATAGAGCGGGAAGGTCCATGGCAGTCTTCAACGGCAGCACAGCTGTGTTTACCGGCAAAGAGGAGGCAATCTGCAACACCATGCAAAAATACCCCAGGACAGGGAAAATGTACAACTGGCAAACAACGAGTGCAACAAGGGCAAACACTTCGCGCGGACCCTCTCACGGGGACCCTCTACATACTGGAATACGCAGAAACCGAGCGAGAAGGAAACGACAGAAGCACGAACGAGCAGTCACACAATAACGAATCCGCCTGCCGCACGGCTTTGATTCTGGAGGTTATTCAGGCTATTCACGCTTAGTATTTAGCTACGGTCCCCATGGCTCATGTCCTGATTATTTAAAGTCACTAAGTTTCACTGTCAGCAGTGAGAGTTACCGCTCTCTGGACGTTAAGTTCAATCGCCTCAATCTGCTGGTTTGTTAAGGGGGCATCCCAGTCGAAGTCAAACCTAAGCCTCTTTTCCTCTACAAGAGACCCCTTCTGCTTGATAGTTCGTTTTTCCGCTTCTACACCATTGTCCTCAGCTCCCTTTCCCGCCTCCCTCTTACTGTTGTCCTTCTCCAGCAATACCTGCCTAAGTGCCGCCGCCAAAAGGTGGGTGCCGGTGTGGTGCTGGGCCAGACCAAGACGTCGTCCGTAGTTCACTCGGGGCGTCAACACATCTCCCACCTGTGAAAATTAAGCAAGCAGTTGAATGTAGGAATTTCGGGTTCCTGTACTATCTGACGTGAGCCCAAGCGCCACACCTAAAACACAAGACAACAAACCCAGCCCCCATGGTAACATTGATCAGTTTAACTTTGGAAGTTACCTTGAGCGAGGCCCCCCCGAACAAAGTTCCAATATGCAGTACGTAGCTGCCACTCTTCTGCGTATCTCTGACTCTAAAATGATGCCCATTTATTTCCAGGAAGCCCTCATCTCCTATCTGTCCACCCTGCTCCGCGTAGAAAGGAGTCTTGTCAAGCACTAAGGCTATAACCGTTCCGTCTTCAGAAACGGTGTCCTGAGCAAACAATAGAGCGTGACACGACAGATCAACCCCACTGGGGGTGTAATGCGTGACGCGCAAGGGCAGGGCTCTACAAGTAAACTGAGCCATTAAATATAGCCTTACAACGAAGTTCGTTCCATTCCAAATGGCCTGCAGCTTGCAGGTGCACGGTGGTGTCGTCTCCGAATCCTGAGACAAACGGCCAGCAGAGTCGCTTTGAACTAAACGTTTAGGGATGGAAGCACCCATGTACACACACCACATACTTCTAACTGTGATATAAGGCCAGGTGCTTTCAAGCATGGAAGCGTATCTGCCTACGGAAGGCTCTCAAGTAGCCACGCATAAGGCTTCACCCGAGGCGGACGCGGAGAGCCACTTGGTACAACTCGTGAATATCCCGGCAAGTCCGTTTCCACCGAGTGAATAGACTGTCTGTGCTACTTATACACAGTGCTCAGTAAGACCTATTTTTGCACTTTTGCTACTGCAGTGCCGTGCAAGTTTGGAAACACAGAGGCAGTGAATGTTCGGGGGTGCTGCAACATACAGGGTTGTACGGTCGTTGGGCGATGTTCCAGTGGTACTTATAAGAATCATCAGTTGGAGCAAGCCCCTGTTGTTCAAGCTTGTGATGCTGGTCTGGAGGCAAGCGGCAGACAGACGCTCCCCCAATCGTCTTGAATGCCACGTTCTCGGAGGCAGCCCGATGCTCCTCGAACCTATAAACAGAAAACACAACGTCTCGATAGGGGGTGTTACTGCGATGCTGGAGCACCTGGCGAGCTGTCGACCTAATGGGAAAATTTCGCGGGGCCAACCAAGTGTCTTCCTGTGTACTCTCCACAGCTGCCGCGCCATAGGCCCAAACGGGCAAATGCCGACTTTCAGAAAACCCTGCCCCCAACGGCTTCGCAACTAGGTGCAAATTTAGCCCTGCCCTCTGCTCTAGCCCTTGTGGTCCTGCCAACACTCACTTCTTGTTGAATTCCTCCACGTTGACCTCCCGGCCCTCTTCCTCCGCCATAAGCTGCGTGAGGTCCAGTGGGAAGCCATACGTTGTGTAAAGAGTAAACGCCTCGGAGCCGGGGAACTTGCCACCAGGGGCAAGGGATGATATGACCTTCTTGAAACGATCCACCCCCTTCAAACGCAAGCACCCGTAGCACAACGAATACCTTAAAAGCGTTCATTGCCCTCCATAGTAAAAAACTCGAATACAGCGAGAGAAGCAAGATGTCAGCTGCAGCAGGGAGGGAAAACATGAGGCACAAGCGGGAACTGTCCGGCAGGTATGCCCTGCGTGCACTGACAGAGAGAAACGACGGAAATCGCCTACGCATTTGTTTGCATACGAACCTCAGCACTTGAGTACAATGCATAGACTTTTGGCATACCTTGTCCAGGGTTTTTGTGAACTGCTGCTCCTCCTTGAGAAGCACAGACTGGACGCGATCCTGTGACCTAAGCAGCTCGGGGAACACCGGCCCAAGGGAAGAGCAGACACAGGACGCTAACTGAGGAAAGCTCCCGTCTGCGACACAAGACCCAAACGCAGCGACCCTTCATAAACTGACAGGGCAACGACTCAACGTTACGTGGAGAAGCCAACTGAAGGGAAGGCATTCAGCTGGGCAACAACACATCGAGACGACCCTCAAACACGACAGAACCACCACCGGCTGACTGCCACGAACACATGTCGGGGTTGGGCTGGGCGTGCACTTCCTGCTGTCTAACCAGGCAGCTGAAGAGTTTGCTTGGAGAACCTAATCGCCCGCCTGAGGATTCTTCTAAGAACATAGCCTCTCCCTTCGTTAGACGGTTCAGCACCGTCAGTGATGGCCACGGCTAAACAACGGATATGGTCAGCCAGCACCCGGTAGGCGGTGTCGATCTTTTCCTTGTCCTCATCACCAACCTGCGGAAAGACGATGAACAGAGGCTCAAACGTATACATTAGACGGATGCATGCCAACACCCACGTGTTCTCGGCTGCGCGTGCTCTTGCTGTAGCGGGGCGAGTACAGAACGGCAGGCGTGCAAATGTTATCTACACGCTGATCGCGTTCCCCACATGCAGACAAGTAAACAAGTATCAGAGCAAGGTAATAAAGGCAGCACCTATTCGTGCAACCGACCCAGCTTAGGTGATGAAGGGTTATGAAGGCCATAGACGGCCGCATCCCCCGCTATCCTCGCGCAAGGAGCATCTATGGGAGTACAGATCTACATACGCCTATAACAGAGGTGCATACTGAACAATTAGGGCCTGAATGCGCTGTCTGGCGGATGTGATACTGCAGGAAAAGTGCATCGGGTGAGCACAGTAATAAGATGGGAAACGGAGAGCCCCGCCCACCTTTCCCTGGTACTTTGGAAGCTTCGTGTTGAAGGAGTGGATGCGCTCGAAAATAGGTAGGAAGAGATCTGTATCATAGTTGGACTTCTTCTGCTGCAAAACCGAGACAAGGCGCTCTAGGCCCATGCCTGCGCGGTCCACACACTGAAACGCCAAGCAACTGACCAGAGAGAAGTACGCAAGAACGTCTCTGTGCTCAATTGTCCACACACAGCTCTGAAAGCGCGTGCACCTTACTGACCCGTATCAACGCATGGTGCTGGAAGCGGAGTCAGCGTTTGAGCGTTTTCCCGGTTGAACTGCATGAACACCAAATTCCATATCTCCAATACCGAGGGGTCGTCCATATTCACCAAGCTCGCAGCGTTGCGGCCCCCTGAAGTTCGCAGAATGAAATGCAGTCGATTCAATATTTTAAATATAGCGGGTTCCACTGCTTATATTCCTAGCGCGCTGTTGTCCTGGTTCCCTGAGTGCCCACCGATTCTGTCGAAGTGGATTTCCGTGCAAGGGCCGCATGGGCCGACATCCGCCATTTCCCAAAAGTTTTCTTTCGCTCCGAAGGGCAAAACGCTGAGAGCACATGCAGCACAGGTCAAACGGCAAGGTAAAGCCGCGAGGAGTGGTGCACACTACCAAAGACGGCAACACACAAAACAGTGAGACCTTCATTTACAGGTGTACGCACAACATACACACATCGCCAGCTCCTGGTGAGATCTTCCGTACTAAATTTCCCCGGCAACAGGTCGACTCCTGCAGAGCACACCTCCCAAATGTCTATTAGCCTCGAAGCTCACCGATCCTCCGGGAGATACTTCAGCCAAATCTGCTTCGCCTCCAAATCCGGAGGACAGCTGGGGAATTTAGGGTCGCCTCCGAAGTATGTCGCATAGAGCCTGCGATGTGCAGCGAGACCGCACGGACGAATTTATGTGAATACAGCGGAACAACAAAAGTTTGACTGCAGCAAGGCACACATTGTCATCACTCTGCGAGCCAGTAGGCGGGCTGCTCGTGGGCACAGACAGTAAATGCAAGAAAACGGTTTAGTACGCCTTGATGCAGCGGTTGAACCACCAATATGCGCATTTTACCTGTCTTTCGGAAGTTTGTACACCTCAGTGAGGAGCTGCCACGCCCAGTCGATCGCTTCTACCTTAAAGTAGTCGCCGAAGCTCCAGTTACCAAGCATCTCAAAAAACGTATGGTGGTACTCGTCCTTCCCGACGTCTTCCAGGTCGTTGTGCTTTCCTCCGGCCCTGATGCACTTCTGAGTATCCACCACGCGGCGCAATCTCCCTGAAGGCAGAACAACAAAGCATTTCACTACAAGCCAACGGTAAATCTGCCGCCCGCACGGTCAACACCTTGTCACGGGTTGCAAAGAAAGCACAAAGCAAGTAACTGTACCCTAGGGGACCGCGTGAAGCGGAAAATGCAACTGTTTGGGGCACAAGCGCTACCACCGACAAACGCATGGAAGACAGATGTCGCAGTGCACAGGTCTAAACGCAGCCACGCATTCAGCTGCATTTGTAGGAAAGCTCGGTGCAAGTTTAGATCGCATGCAGAACGTAAGTCTGCATATGCAGGTCTCACCGAGTGGGGAGTTCTTGTCAACCTGTCCCAAGAAGATTGGCTTGAACTGATTCATACCTGCGCAATGCCGATGAGGAACGCAGTTCAGAGAATCATGCACATACGAGTTCCTAGCATGCCAATGTTGTGCGAAACTGAGTCAGTTTCGTATTTTATGTGGAGAATGCAGGCAGATCTAGTGTCGATGACGACAGCTACACATACAATGCGTAATTACATAACAGATATCACCCTTAAAAACCTAAACCGTGCAGATGCCGGAAGCTATGCAACCCCCAACGCAACCAAAAATAGCACAGGTGTGTTCATGCCTTACCAGCATTAATGAAAAGCAAGGTGTTGTCCCCATGGGGCACCACCGGGGAGGAGGGGTATCTCTTGTGCTTAACATGCTCAAAGTATGCTATGTACAATTCGCGCACGTCTGCCGAGGGCCAACCCTTCTCCCTGGCTTTCTCCGCCATCTCCTGCAGCTGAGAGAGTGAAAGTACTCCATTGCTGAGGTTTGACTGAGTCGCTGCCATTTTCGCTCCGCGCTCTCTACTCAAGGGGCCGACGCACAGGCCGTATGCTCTGCTGCTCTCTCGTGAAAGCAGCGACCGGTTGCCCCGGATATCCCGGAACTGCGAAAAGCAAGGGAAGGGGTAAGCCCAGGGCCGACTTAGCTGATGAATTCCAGAGGAGAAAACGTTCGCGGCGCTCAGAAAAGATGGACTCGCAGAAGGACGGGCTGTGGGGCCGGACTGTGTAAGCACAGAAAGGACGCAAGGTAAACGCAGTGTAGGTATCGAAACCAGTAAAACGCTGAGCGCGAGCCACTTCTGCATTAATAACAAAACTATGCGCGAGCCTCTTGAAGAAAAGAACCCCACGGTGCAGCCTATGGGGTCCGTTTCGCGCCAGGCGCTGTAGGAGGTCTGTCTTGAATTCGGAAACTGTTGGACAAGTAACTTTAAAAGAAATAATTCAGGTTTAAATGGATATTTTTCATCATTCCGAATAGTTTGTGCCCAGTACTAACAATGCATAGACACCAACGTGTGGGGCTTCATGGGCTTGTGACCGTAGCGTGGCACACCGCTTGGCAAATCAGCTAAGATCCGCCCACATGAAGAACGCCAGAGTCTCAAAGAGTTTTACCTCTGATAGAATGTTGAAATTGTTAGTCCAGGTTCTCTAGAGCATGCACGTGCAGCGGAGTCGACACTCGGTCATGCATCAATCGCAGAAGCACCCTGTTCCTGGCGCGCTCTTGGACACTTCCTGCATATACATATGTATCTACTTGCTTGGCTTCCTAAGGCTTGTCATAATGCGTTCATCAATTGTCTACGTTGCTAGAGATTGGATCAAGAGTTAGCGGGCACGATTACTCCTGGGGTTTCCTTGTGGCACGGGCTGTAGCCGGTGTGCTGATAAAATGCCACACCCGTCCTCACCAGCCTCAGGCAGTTCTCTTGCTGTGCCAGGGTCAACTGAAGGCTGGAAGGGCGGCCAGAGGGGTACCGGGAACTATCGCAAGTCGACCTCATCAGCGCTAACATCCTGGGGAAGTGGAGAAAAGAGCTCAAGTTGCAGTCGGTAGGGCTGCAGGCGTTGGATTCGGCGAGAACTGCCAACAGAAGCCCAACAGCGGGGAACCCTGTTGGATACCATTGTCAGCCGTGAAGCTGGGTTGCCGCTAACACAAGAAAAAAATTTGGTGTCCTCGCCGCTGTAAGCTTCTGTCAATAATCTGGCCTTACCCCCTTTGAGAGAGTAGTGATTTACTGATGATAATGGGCCATCTGATGGCAAGGTTCCCAACTGCTAGGCGCCTCGCCACACTGGAATGAATGCAACACCGGCGGCTCGTAAAGTCGAAAGTGTTCTTAGCGAGAAGGCAATTCATCAGGAAAGACTTGGCCTTTGGCGACCATCTGATTATTACTCGCTCCCGTATGCGGAGGCGCGGGTAGACTTCTTTGCCGTTGTTGTTGTTGGTGTACTTTCTCCTTCAAAACCCACCGGAGGAGCTACAATTACTACTGAAGTCTTCCTTACGGAATAGGCGTGGCACTGGCGACTATAACTAGGCCAGGTTATCACTTCTCGAGGTAACCAACAGCCTAGGGAAGACTTCTCAGGTTCACGCCGATGCTCCATATGGGCGAGGAGACTGGCTATGGAGGAATTAAGAGGCCTTGAACAAGGAGGTCTATTGAAAGAGCGCTGCCTCGACAAGCATCAGGCGCAGGTATAAACAGAGATCAAGAGGCGGATTAAGGGGCAGCATGCTCGTTGTTCATAGAGGCCCTGACGGTTAAAGACATCTCACCTCTAGCTGGAGGGACAGCGGCGGCGAGAGAACTAATGGAAAGAAGGGCGGAACTTACCATGGTGGAGTAGCGCAGCATCAGCGGGGAACATCCTGACACCGTGGCTGAAAAGGGGTTGGAAGTAATATAGATTTGAAATATTGGGGCTAAGTGCCAACCAACAAACAAAACGGTGCAAAGTGAGGACAGACGGCACCCCGCGAATCGAGAACATAGGAAGAAGGGGAGAGCACCAAGCACCGCATTTGCATCCTCCGGACACGTTGTATTATTCGAGGCTTGTTGTGTGCGAAATTCTTCTTTGCATGCCAACAACTGAGAGTTTGGGACCCTAGGGATCTCACGGCCATCGGGAACTGGACCCGACCCTCACCAATGGGTGCACTGAAACAGTAATGCAGCTCCGCGGCATAGGCCCCAACGACATCACAGTAGCCAGCTACACCCAATACTAGGATTCAGGTAAGGGACCGAACCCACTCAGACGATGGAGTAGAAAGGAACTAGGATGAATGAAGAGACTGCAGACCGGTGAAAAGTTACTGTTGGGCGACCGCTCAGTCTCCCTTCAATCCAGGCACTGCTTTAGAACGTGTCAAGAGATTAAGCCACCTGCTCACTAATACTTCTTTAAAAAGGGACTACCTAGTAGCGAACGACGCTCGTCTGCAGGGCACCACCCGTGGTCCCCACTGCAAAATACTGGCGGGCAAGTTCTGTCTCCCTGCCTGTAGCAGGCAAAGTAATGGTCTGAGGCTCCGCATGCTCAGCATGCATTTGTGCTCAGTAAAATAGGCAGAACAAACCTTCAAGATAGGCTCATGTCATTCTTCGAAGGAAAGTTCTGTATTCCCCAGGCGTCCAGGCACAGCACCCCGAAGGGCTGGGGAAGACGGGAGAGTCTAGCATGTTCCAACGCCTTGTTGCAATCGCAGGGCACGATCACTTCGGGTCCAAAACGGAATGTCCCTTTTAGCATTTAATAGCTAACGAATGTATTGAGTACTTACTCAGTAAGTGACAAGCAACGCATCCTTACAAGTGAACTAACCTCTTGCGAGCACAACAGCCACGACAAACTGTTAGGTTTGCATCGTTGTGGTAGTTGTAGTGAAAGTCCACGGCATCAAGAGCCTGGGAAGAGCTAGGGGGCTGGAAAGGCAAGCGACCAAAGGGGAAACGCTGTAGCTCCCATGGAACGCTTGGTGCAGAGGTGAGGCCAAAAACATTCGGCAGCGGCATCAGCCGATCCTCATCATATCAACAATGTGCCTACTTAACTTCACATAGATTTTGAGCAGTTGCTAGGGCTACTTGACACAAGCTGCCACGCCATATCTGGTATCTGAAGCTACGGAAACAACATGCAATCTTTTCGTCTAGTCAGTGACGCAGAGCCTGCCATTATCCATCGAAGATGGCAGAGAAGCCATGGAAAACTGAAATCTGTGTGATTAAACCCATAACGCCACTCAGAAGTAGGGTATACTACAATGATGGGGGACGTGCGCAGGAGTGCACCGCGCCATAATCCTGTGCAACCCGTGTGTGACTGAGTGGTGCTAAGGCTTACCTGCACCAATGCAACAAGCGGTTGCCTCTATCAGAAATGCGAACTGCATTTGTGTATGTTACATACGGTAGGAGTGCACCAATGTCCCAAGAAGGAAGGAAAGAGGACGCTCCTATGCAGTACAGAGTTGCCGGTAACGACGGCGAAATGCGCGCACTCCATCATTCCGGCCCTACGAAGACAACATAGTGTTAAGGGAAACAGCGAAAGCGGAATTTAGTCAGAGGGAAACCTTTTAGATGTACTCAATCACCAGCGGTTCGGCTAATCGCTAGAGGCCTACGGCACGCCAAAGAACTCAGTGCATAGCACCTAATTCACTCCCGGACCAGCTCGAAGCTCTGCCAGGCGGTGCAGGTGACATCGGCAATCTACTGGGTATACCGAGCAAAGAATGGACTTACTGGTAAGAAGAAGGGACGCCCAACCAAAAACTGGCGCGTTCAGACACAGTCCAATGCTGGCGAAGACGAAGACCTGGAAGGAAGTTGGCGCACGTGAGTCGGCTTCAAGCCCTTCAATAAGACCAGGGTGGAAAAAGTTGTCTGGTGCCCCATTAAGACGGACCACTTAGGCACTTAAACAACCCAGGAGTATATTCATCAGTTGGCTCCGCCGAAGCGTTATTACACATCCCAATAAATCCCGGTAACAGGCAGCAGATTACTCCCCATTTTCGCAGTCGCAAGCTAAAGTATAGCTGTGAACTTGTGGGCTCCTTGAAGTACCTACATAGCTGAAATGGCAATTTAGTCAGGATTTCTTGGGCCGGTTCAATAAGGATACAGTTGTGTACACGCAAGAGGTACTTGTGCTTACCTGAAATCTGCAGATTCACTAGCAGCTCATTTGGCAAGCTCTGAAACACTTAAGCAAGAATGAATTGTTCGAACATGTGATGAACCGCTCTACTCTCATGTAAACAATTAGCTCCATAAGGTTTCGCGCCCCTGTAGCAGGAGTTAAATCCGATCGGATAAAGATAGAGGCCCCAGGAAGCTGGCGCGTTTTCTGGGCGGATTTACAGGGCTTCAAAAATTTTCCTGTAGCCAGTAGTAGTATCGCGATTTTACATCTCCATTTGCTTGCATCTGTGCATTTCCAACAGAGGCGTTCACAAATGAAAAACGCTCAGGCTTCCTCCAGCTTCCTTGCTGGTCTCTGTTTAAATAAGCAGACGCCTGACATTTTCTGCAGTACTTGCGTTCCCTGAGTTCATGAAGCCCTTTCCTGGAAGCGCATGCGCTTGACACCGCCGAAATGATACTCAGCCAGAAGGCCAGTGGCTAATGCTACGCGCCTGCCGCTATTCACAAACATACACTTTTTAAATCTTCTACTTGTTTTGAGCTCATTGGCCTCCTCATGCAATGCACGTGCTTTTCGCTGCCCGTGGACAGCTGGGCGCGGCTGACCACAACGTGCTGGTTTGGGTTTGAGCACCCAGTTTGAGCACTGCGTTTTCGGGGATGCCTAATCTCATGCGTAGAGCGACTTTGCTTGCCGATGGCTGTTACCGACATACTCTTTACTAACTTGGAGGGCCTGCATTGACAGATGAATGCTAAAGGAGATACACGGCAAAGGGAAATTTGGTACGCCCGGGCTGTCGTAGTGCCACGCAGTTAACAGCAGTTAACAGCAACAGGACGTTCTCTTACAGCTGCTGCAAGAGAAGCAGAAAGGAATTAGGTAGGAAGGAGGGATGCAGCAGCAACAGAAGTAACATGAAAACCAACAAAACAGCAGCTGATGCACCGGGAGGAAGTGCCTCTTTGGCTTTTCCATCCCTTTCTGGTAAACAGCGCACAGAAGAGCATGACATGCTTGCGAGCAGAGGGGGATTTAGATGCAACATAATTTATTTGCGATTAATGTTTGCAAATCTACCTGCGTACAACTCGGGCGCAAATGGCCAAGCCTTCAACTTCATCTACATGGCTGGTACATCCATGAGAGACGGGCCTGCATGTTTTGCACTTGGAAGTGAAGTTTCCTGGTAGGAAGGTGAGCAGCAAGATGCCGTGCAACCCACGACAGGCCGGCTCCTCTCTTCTGCGGAGGTACAGTGCAACTAGGGCCGTCGAACTTATCTAAGGACCGGCGAGGGCTGCAATATAACGAGCTGCAATAAGGTCGAAGACATTACAGGAAGATTTCACTAGAATAAGCTAGCTTCCCTTCCCTGCCTTCAGGCCTCTTGAGCACAGCAACTCAGGACCACGGGTGGCGGGAAAGTTGGCCGCGCAACGTGAGTTGCAGCGCACCTTGTTGCAACTAATGTTGCACGTACGCCTCACAGGCAGGAACAACAAAACCTCCTTTGGTACACATACTATCGCTGTAGAAAAATTTTAGGCAAGTATACTTGCGTACAGGCTGCCTCCTATAGCCACGGGATTCTTCCTTTGCCAACTTCGGACAGAGAATGTTGCATACTGCGACTCCTGCCTCGAGGCAGCACCGGACTCAAGCATAACCAAGCCTCTGTTTCCTTCACTCAATACCACAGTATACACGCGTTAAACATAGAGTTGGCCATTTGCAGTCAGTCTGCACGCACGTCAAAATCCACCCGCTAACATCACACAGACCACGCTATACAGACCACGCTACCTCACGCGCCAAAGGCGACAGGTGACCCACTAACACACGTTTGTGTGCATTCAATTATGGTTTTTAGCTAAAACGGAGGAGAGCGAGTGAAAAACGTCTATTCTAGCGAGAAAAGGAAAAGCTGGGAGATGAGCTAACCGTTGCTCGCGCGGTGGTTGCCGACAGGTTGTAGCTTGCGAGCAGTTCTTTGCCTCATTAGCTTAGTTTTTTGCTTTCTCTAGATCTATATCGCTCACAATATCAAATTTGTCAATAAAAAATAAAGATCGGGTTCTTTCTAGCTATGACTGGGGTCTTCTCAAGCGTGGAAGGTTTGCACTGATGCGGCGAGGCGATGTCTCTGTGGCAGCCCTAAATTCGGGCGGGGTTCTGTGGTTCAGAGCATGACGTGCTCTCTTCGTAAGCATTTTCATGAAATATAGGCATACAAAAATGAATGAATAGCTTTTGTTTTGCCGAATGGAGAGTCAACTTCGTGGCTTGCTGTTTAATGCCAGAACCCTGCAAGTTTTTCCTCCTGCTCGTCCTCCGACAGAGCGATAGCACCGTGGAGACGGAGAGTATGCTGTGTATCGACAGCCATTGCTGCTCTTTTTGAGTTGGTTTCGGTATTTTTTACTTTCCGGCCTATTACATTCCCGCGAAATCACTTCGGTTACCCCGTAATCGGGCGCCGCTCCGCCACCTCAGCTCTGCTAGAATTCCCCACCGACACCTGAAGAGCCTTTTGCCTGAGGTTCACCAGTAATGCAAGGGAATTGTAGTGTAGCAGCAGCCTTTATATATCGATCCGAAGGAAAAGTTGAAGTGTCGTCAAGTGCCCTTTGGGGCAACGCCAGTGTTGGAAGTGCAGTGGCTGCAACCGCAGCTGTGCCACGAGGGGCTGCAACAGCAGAACTAGCGGCAGCAGCGACATAAACAGTAGTACCTGTGACAGCAGCCGCAGGTTTGCATAGAACTAACACTCAGGATGAGCACCGTTACCCTTCCGCGCCTACCTCCTCCTACTACCGCAGCCCTTTCAGGAAGCGACGAGTATGAGGTACTGCGAGACTCTCCTAAGTGTCTCCATGTTAAGAGTTTCATCGTCTAGTCTCTCTAGATTATCAGGTCTATACTTGGCTGTGTCCGAAACATTCGCAGCTGCAGCGCGAGTAGAGGCAGCAGCACCCGGAGCTGTTTCAGAAGCTGCAGCAGCAGCACCATCTGCAGCAGCTCTGCCAGCCGAGCTGGCTACGCTCGAGCAAGCAATGGCTACCTGAGTGCCATGTTTCTACTTGGCCGGAAGGACACATGAATCTTCAAAATAGTGGGTCCTTTTCGAGGACCCCTGAGGGTTCCTCAGGTGGTGGTCAGCAGGAGCCCAGAGCCTCTGCTAGTACATCCAGATCCCAGGGAAACCGGGAATCACATCAAACGTGTCTTGAGGCTGTGCAAGACTTCGTGGAGGGAAGCCAGCGGAACGGAGTCTCCCTAAACTCCAGTGACACCGCACAAGCTGCACTGCCATCGCTTCCCCCTGCTAGAAAACCTGACAGCTCATTAATTCCTACTCAGGGGGCAGCAGTCACAGCCCTGACACAAACGGTGGCAGCTCTTAATCTTTGTGGACCTGGGGAGCCGCTAGTGCGCCCGCCCGCTCGGCGCTGCCTGGAGGACCCCAAACAGTCTCACGTTCCACAAACGCAGCAACAAGAAGAGCAGGAACATCAACATCAGCCGAAACAAAAACAGAAGGCGCATCAGCAAGATATGCTGCTTCCCCTGGCTATGCCCTTGGGGGAAGGCAATATAGAGGACCTTTGGCCCTTAAACCTGGCAAGGCAGCCCTCTGCTGAGATGATGCAGCACGTCATAAAGGCGCCGGAGAGGCATCAGGATCCTATTGACGCATTCGCTCAAGGTCGCTTAAATCCTGCAACACCAACTGAAGCAGTAACAGCACCTCAAGGTATGCGAGCTGAACAAGGGAGGGCCAGACAGGAAATGGGAACGTGCATTTCGGCAGCCGATTCACATAAAATCAATGGTAACAACACGAAGAAAAGAGTCACCAGCAACGGCTGCGACGGTGCGGATGACGGCAACAGCTACTGCAGCAACAGGAGCATCAACAGCAACAGTTGGCTAGGAAGACCTCAACAACTGCCTCTGACTAGCAATGTTCCCTGTTCTTTGACAGGAGTCTTCCAACCACGGGGGGATTGCCCTGTAGGCCCTTGTGATGTCGTTGCCACGGGGGTATCTGCAGCAGCGGCATCATCAACAACGGCAGAAGCTGGGGCATTTTCCCGAGGGGAAGTCTGTGAAACAGTGGACTTCACATCAGCCAAGAAGGCTGACGCACTGCACGGTCTGCTAAACGCCAGGTGTAAGTGTCGTCGAGGTGAACGCAACGGCAGCACAGAAAACGACGGTGGCAGCAACGATAGCAGCGCTGACAATGACAATATGCAAAGGGTATGCTGTGGGGTTCGTTCTTCTGAGGACACTTCTTCAGAGTTCCTCAAGAATGCCAGAGGGCCACCGAGGCAACTACGTAACGCTGCAACTGCCGACATCCTCGATTCCTCTAATGGAAGCCATAGTTCTCACAGTGGTATTCATCCCCAAGAACAACAAGGGGTTCCCGACGAAAAGCACCTGCAGCAACTGTTGCAGCAACAGCCGCACAAACAACCTGAAGTGCTGCAGACGGAGAAGAAAGGTCAATCGCAGCAACTGCTGCAAGCGCAGAAGCAGCAACAACAGCAAAAGCCTCGGGAGTTTGTTCGAAGACTCGCCTTGGGCTTGCTGATGGGTCACAGGGCTAGCCGGAAGGAACGGCGCGAACGGCGTAACCGAGTGAACGAAACACATCAAGACCAGCAACAGCAGGACGAGGAACAAGAACAACGGCAACGGCAGCAACAGAAGCAGCAGGAAGACGACGCCGACTGGGAGGCTTGCTGTTTGCTACAGCCAGCAGATGAGAGGACGGATGGACTTGCCGCTGAGAGCCGCAGCAACAACAACAATGGCACAGGGTTGGGGGGGTATCGGAGGGCGCCCAGCAAATTGCAACGAATGGCCTTCTCCTTTGGCTGTTTTGGAGAAGCATCACAACGTCGGACAGACGTTCAGCGAGAAAACTGTAGGTCTTTAACTCCCGCTCAGTACAAAGCTTGGCGGAGGAGGCACGAAACGTACGCAGGTAAGACTAAGTGTAAATGCGTTGCTTATGAGGTCTAAGGTTTGCACCGCTGGGCCTGGAACGGAGTTAGGTTGGCGCACATACAAATTCATCTTATTCGCATCAGGGACCTTCACAAAGCAGGATCTTCATGTTTCCTCTTTGGGGTCTACGCCTACGAATTGCTTCGGTCCCGTCTGCAGGAAACATGAGTAGTGTCTACGAACATGGCTGCTTGTGGTTCATCTGCTCCTCTGTGTAACTTTCCTGTGCAGATGACGGATCGCTTTTCCCCCGAGGCCTTGCCAACCTTAAGAACACTTGCTTCCTTAATGCAGCTCTGCAGGCCTTAGCTGGCATTCCTTCCTTTGTAGCGTCACTCCAAGATGACCTACCCTCAGAGCCGGGCGTTGGAGAGGCCCAGTGGCAGGGGACACCAAACGCTTGCGATGTTGCCCATGATGGAAATAAGGATGCCGCCAGTGCCACTGCAGCTGCAGCGTGCAGCAGCACCACGGCATCGCCGGACAGCGAAGAGGCAAGAGGCCAGCAGACTCAGCAACTCCCGAAAGTCCAGCTCCGATCCGAGCAGCAGACGGAGGAACGGAAGGAGCTGTTGCAGCAGCAGCTCGTGCAGCGCCAAGAACTTCTGCAGCGGCTTCGCCTGCAGCAAGAGAGGAGGGAGAAGCATCAGCCTGAATGCCTCGGCTCTCTTGACAAGAACCAAAGGCGACTGCTTCTTAGGGAATTCTTCACCTTGCTCTGCAGATTGACGTGCGCCGGGGACTCATGGTTTGAAACTTTAGGAGCCATGGCTTGCTTGGTGTGCTTTGCACCCTGAGGTTTAGCGAATTAGCGTTCGGTTTTTTTTAGTGGGTTTGGCTTCTAATGCGAGTGTGGGTTCAGGTGCTGCCCGAGTATTCGGCCGTATGGGAACGCGGAGGAAACCCCTCCTGTGGACTTAGCTGCTCAGAGGCCAAGAGAGTCAAACTCAGCTGCCACATGCAGATTAGAGCACCAGCAACAACAGCAGCAGAGGCAGGTGCAGCAGATGCCCGCTGTAGACACAGATACCATTCGGCCAGAAAGGCTCAGGAGAGCCCTTGTTGCCCCGCTGGCAGGCCTTCTTTTGAACGACTGTAATATGCAGCAGCAGCAGGACTGTCACGAGTTCTTGAGAGGCCTCATCGACCTTATTCACGAAATATTTAAAACTTCCAGATGGGTGGGGTGCTGCGGCATGTTGCTGTAATGTTTGTAGTTGCTTGCTGCCATGAAACGAATGCAGTGAAAGCTGCGCCAGGCGCATCGGCTGTTCCGGTATCGTAGTTCTGTCAAGGTGTATAAAGGAAGACAGAAACAAACGCCGACGCTTGTCTTATTTGGTGTGTTGCAGGAGAGAGAAGAAGCTGCAGCTGCTGAACAGCTGCTGCAGCTGCAAGCAATTTTGCCTGTGTCTGATGAGGAACCGTCTGCTCTTACCTCCCTTGGCCCTCTCCGCATCCCAGGAACTGCCGATGATGATAGGCAAGAGCAGCGCCATATGAAGCCCATTCAAGCACAGCTAGGTGAGCAACCGCGGCAACAATTCTTCGTTACGTCAGTGCGTGTTTTTTGTGCTGATTCTGGTCATGGGGAGCATATCCGCAGGACTACTAGATGGTCGCCGACAGTTGAACAGGGAAAGGAAGCGCCACTCTTAGAGAGGAGGCATGCGTTGCACAGGTGCTCCTTTCAATCAGGACGATTAAGTCAACATACCTCGACATGGCGTATATGTTTGTGTTCAGCTGGCGCTCCGATTGAGGGCAACGAGAGCAGCGAGCCTGACAAAGCAGTGGGAGGCGACGGCGGGGATGTAGAACGTGCGGAAAAGACGTGGAGGGAATATATAAGAGATCAAGCCTCCCCTATGGCAGATTTCTTTGCTGGACAGGTGAGGCTTAAAAATGTACAGCTCAAAGCTGAGGTGTACGGTTCTGGGAAAAACAACGGGAGGTCGTATTGGGTCTTACGCTAAAGCTGTACAGTCTTTCACTATCTTTTCTATTAAGAGGTTACGTTAAATCATGAGGACACATTGTTTTCTTTGTTTGCAGCTATGCAGCGAGATCCAGTGTGCGGGATGTCGCCATTCCTTGTTCATTTATGAGCCCGCGTGGGATTTGTCTTTACCGCTCCCCCTTCATGGCAACAAAGTATCACTAGATAATTTGCTGGAGGGCTTCTTCGGATCCGAGGAGCTGGAATTCAGCTGTAGCAAGTGCCACAGCCCTGCTTGCAAGGCCCACAGGACAATCAGATACACACATCCGCCTAAAGTGTTGCTGTTGCAAATAAAGCGGTTCTCCGCCTCCGGACAGAAACGGAGAACTCGTGTTGAGTTCCCTGTTGAAGAGCTTGTCATCGAAACAAAGAGGTATGAAACACAGTCTCAAAAAGAATACAATGGTCCTCCTTCTGGGGATACCACCAGGATTCGTAGTTGTTGCAGCAAATGGTAGGCCCCAAACCGATTCTACGGAGGTCTTGTGAAGCTTCCTTCTTTGTTGCTGCGCAATTCCGAGGCATTGGTGAAACTCAGAATCCCTTAATATGAAGGTAAAACTTGTTTGTGCGTGTGCCATGCAGAGAGTCTGCCACATTCCGTTTGATTGCGGTGATAGAGCACAATGGAAGCAGTTGTCAGTCTGGTCACTATGTGGCGTACGTGCGACGAAGGAGATTTGTGGCTCCCGTTGTCCTCCCCCCGTCAACTGCAGGGGCAACTTCAGGAAGACCTGAAACCCCCAGAAACGCTGCATGCTCTCCATCTGAATTCCTGAAGCGCATCGGCATTTTTAAGGGCTTCACGAGTTTTGCATCCCACTCTCTGCGGCATCCAAATGGGCCTTCAACCGCTCCTCCTTCTGGAACATCTCCAAGGGAGCCTCCGCAGGAGTCACCGTTCAGGCCGCCTAGACCCGCGATGTCATTTGAGGGAATGGCCGACGATGGCACAGAGGTGAAGGTTGTTCTTGCTAAGCAGGCACGAGTAGCCGTTTAGAAAATATTCTTGCATTGAACGGCAGGATGCTGTAGCTAGCCATCTTCGTGCTGTCCGCTTCCCGTTTTACAAAAGAAGTTTAGCCGTTGTCATCCGGTATATATATATACATATATATAGGTCTTTGAACGGCACAAGCATTTTCAGCTCCAAACTGCGCTGCCCCAAGTGCTCATGCAAGAGCTTTACTGGTCTTTATGAAGTGTGTGATAGCAGTGCTGCATTCTTCTAGCATTCCCTTCTTTTGAACAACGCAGGGCAGAAAGCCAAAGGCCAACGAATGTTGTTAATCTGGTTGCCTTTGCATTTTGCTGCAGTGGTTCCGCTTCGACGACGGTTTGGTGCTGCCCGTTTCCGAGGCAGAAGTTTTTTCTGCAGAGGCATATTGCCTTTTTTACAGCAGAACAGACAACACAGAGAGACAATGCAGTTCGAGCTCCAAACAGGAGAGCTCCGCCATTGCTGGAGCAACGGGGTCCAGCAAACTAGGCTTCATTAAGACCACCAGTGGTTGTTTACCTTAGAGGATCGTTTCTTGCGAACTCTTCCACTTTTGCAAAGAAGGAAAGACAGCAAACTGAGGAACAGTTCTTCTTCCGTTGAGTCGCTTTGGACTAGCCAATGCTCAGCCTTGTCCAGGCCAGCCGTCTGGCAGGCCATTTGCCTTCGTTGCGTTGAACTGGGCGCGCTTATATGCAAGTGAGCCTAGAAGATTGAAGGCACAGCCGATTTCGCCATATTGTTGCGTCGGAACCAGAGCGCATAAGATA
Organism: Eimeria brunetti; assembly: GCA_000499725.1. Taxonomy (NCBI): domain Eukaryota; phylum Apicomplexa; class Conoidasida; order Eucoccidiorida; family Eimeriidae; genus Eimeria; species Eimeria brunetti. The sequence continues at coordinate 43,362 of HG713284.1, read as the reverse complement.
TGCACTCCGTTCCGCGTTATCTTCCCTTGCTTTAAACTTATGCTATATGTTTATAGCTTAAGCACGTTTTTATACCTGCATCCCTTCAATTCCCGATGCAATTCAACTTTTCATCTGCCCTTGCCAGATCTAAGCATCACCTCCCTTGGTACAGACTACGTGAACTTGAATTCTCTCATCTGCAAGTCTCGTCTTGCGTCTGCCGCTCCCCCTGATTAGCTTCTTTGAACCATGAACCATGCCATTTTGTTAACGAGCATTGCAGTCGACAGGTAGTAGCTTTCTGCAACTTCGTGACTGCTTTTGCTGCGCGCATAGTTGCACCCATACGTTACTTGCCGCACCGCTTCGCATATTTAAATGTCATGACTAATTCACTGGCTAAGACAGAATCAGTATCGGCGTTTGTGCCACTTCGTACCTACAAAAAACATACAACACGAAAATTTCCGCGAGACGTGGCGGGGTAAAAGGCTATCTGCTGGAAAATTTAGTAACAGTTTATTCTTGCCAGTTTACTGTTCTTATGAAGTTTCGTGTGCAAGCATGCAGACGTTAATTCTCCCGTGTTCTCAGAGTATGCCTCAAGGAGGGACTAAAGTGATACTCTCTGGGGGGAGCTTCCACCTATACAGCAAAGCAATCCACCATCCATTTGCCTCACATATATACAGAATCTTTAAATGGTTGAATCATACTTGTGATGTATACGAATTGCTACTTTAAAGCCTGAATGGTATACTAACCGGGCAGTCTACATGCAGGGTCCGGCGAGGTCCGGCCCCACAGTCTTCTCTATGGAAAGAGAAGCACCGAACGAGCCTCTAGAAAATATCGCGTTGTTCTTATTTAAATGTAGTTTTACTACAATTTGTCTTCCATCACTACAATGAATCTGGGGGGAAGCACCTTCAGTGTGTCCGGGGACCGGCAGTAGCAGTTGGCGCTGTCGTCTTTGCGTTGACGTGAGTGCGGATAAGCTTCGGCTTTAGCCTTTGATCCATTGAAGCGCTACATAGTTATTCATGCGAAACATATCCAGGCTGCTGCTCTTCCAGATGATGACTGGTAATCGCCGTCGCTCGTGTGACATGACGCCATCCTGTTGAACTTTTCGCTCCGACGCGGAGCGCAAAGAGGCAGAGAAAGCAGATGAAATTGTGGAAGACTCGCTGACAAGCGTCATATCCAGGGCGCTTCTTTCTGGTGGCCGTGCCGTCAATACTGTAACCTTCTTGTGAAACAATGGATGAGCCAGTAGCGACTGCTTCGGCAGCAGCAACGGCTTCTGCTACTTCCTCGCCCCCTATAACAGTTCCATCATGTAGCAGTCCTGGGCCAGAGCTTTCTCATTTGACAGGTGCAGAATATGAAGCGGCCGAGGAAGACGCTCTGCGTAGATGGTTCCCTGCCACTTGCCCAGAGTATAAAACCCGCTGTGGCGATGTCAAACAACTCGTAAAAGAGGATCTAGAAGACCCCCACAGGCGAAAACACTTGGAGTCTTTTAGACAGAGCATGCTGGAATGGGAGAGCTACGATCCGAGCGTAAAGAATGAGATGCAGGAGGAGACGGTAGATGCATTTCTGGCGGACTTGTTGAAGGTGAAGCCTAAAACGTGTGAGGAGTTTGACTCCGAAATGCAAGCCCTCAGAAAGAAATATAGAGCTGCCCCTGCCAAATCGCAGCTCGTGGCCGCGTACAAGCGACTGCTGGCAGCAGAGACGAATTCACATAAAACACAGGACATCAATCCGGGGGGGGCATCTGGTGGGGAGTCACTGGACAGTCAAAGCTGCCCAGATGGGCTGCGCAATCCGGTCCTGGAGAGCTTGATGCGGCGAAAAGCAGTGCGTACAAACAGCGGCGTTCTTGTCATCACCGTCCTGACTGCTCCCGGCCGTTTCTCCTGCCCGCAAGATTGCCACTACTGCCCAAACGAACCGGGGCAGCCGCGCTCGTATCTTTCGACGGAGCCGGCCGTATTGCGAGCCAATCAGAATGGATGGAGCCCTCTGAGGCAATTTCAGGACAGGGCCGATACCCTAAAGCGGAATGGACATGCCGTTGACAAGATAGAAGTCCTGGTGCTGGGGGGCACATGGAGCGGGTGAGGTTTCTCGAAGTACTGCTGGCGTGGACTTACACATCGAGGGATCAGTTTACACAGTGATGACCCAACATTTTCAAGATACAAACCATGTGGGCAAGTTCAACTGTGACTTCAGGTATCCTCAAGACTATCAGGAGGAATTCGTCCGAGACGTTTACTACGCTGCAAACGTCTTCGGACTGCCGGAACCGATTCGTGAACCGTGAGCCTTATTTCTTGATTATCATATATAGGTCGCATCTTAGGGCTTTAGTCTGCATGCAGCATCTTCAGCGCTGCCTGGAGTGACAGAGGAAAGGGAAAGAAGGGGGGACGCACGTGCGCGAGGCTTGTGTTGTCTACTTGTTGGGTGCGTTGATGCAGCCTGTCTTTAGAAGAGGAGCAAAACCTCAATGAAACGGCGGGGTGTCGCATTGTGGGTTTAACTTTGGTGAGACTCTTACGTCGCATGATTCTGTCAGGATTATGCACCTCCATAACTCACCACTTCATACTGGGCCGTAGCATCCTTTGTGCTTCACGCGGATTGCGGCCATTATTTCGCCGCTTGCTTGGCTGCCTGGATGCAGGAGACACGACCTGATTTCATTACTCGTTACGAATTGCGCCGACTTCGTCGTTTTGGATGCACACGAGTGCAGATTGGCGTGCAGCACGTGGACGACAATGTGCTGCAGTTTATTAACCGCGGGTGCACACGTCGTGACGCTATAAAGGCCATACGGATGCTTAAGGACGCAGGCTTTAAGGTTAGTTTTTTCACGGCTCGCATCTGGTAGCAGGCGTGCGCTTTGTGGATGACTGGAAGCTAGGAAACTTAGATTTAAAGCCATATTAGCGATTGGCATATATCCGCGTACCGCAGGTTGACGTACATTTAATGCCTGACCTACCGTCAAGCAGTCCGGACGCAGATCGTCAAATGTTCTACTATGTCCTTTCCTCCCCCGATCTTCAAGCCGATCAGTGGAAAATATACCCGTGTGAAGTGACGCCCTTTTCAACAATAGAGGTGGGAAACGCCTGCGTCCCCTTAGTCACGCAGATGAGCTAACAGCAGCTTACAGCTTCAGACAGCTAACTAGCTGCACGGTTCTCGCAACTCCTTGGTTTGAGCTCTGCCACGTGTATTGATATGTAATGGAAATGCTTGTGATCATGATTGTTTTTATTGACGGAGGTTGGCCGGTCTCCTTGCGCGTTGAATTCAGCAATGGTATAAGGAAGGCAAGTTTATTCCGTATGCGGACACTGACGGGGAGGCGCTGTTAACCCTTATTTGTTCTGTCAAAGCAGCGGTACATCCGTGGGTGCGTCTGAATAGAGTAGTGCGGGACATTCCAAACCAATCTATCATAGGCGGCAACAACGTTACAAACCTCCGGTGGGTCGAGGCACCCTTTACTCTGTATTATCGCATTCAGGGTGCATAGCCATACAAACGACAGCTTTTCTATCCCTCGGCAGGGTGCAATGCCCTGTCTCTATTGTGCGCGTGTTGGCCTGCCTGAATAGCGGATGCTGTGCATCCACCTTGTATGCACAAGTACCTGCGTGTAAGCAAACCATCTACTCGCGTGCACACTAATGGAGCTTTGTCAAATAGCATTCATTCGTGGGATGGATGCATCTCAACTGTCAAGCCATGAAACTATCCTCTTCTGGGTGGCTTGCTGACTGTGGATGCGTATTGTTTTCAGCCAGGAACTTTCTAGGGAGCTGAAACACCGACACTTGCGCTGCAAATGCATCCGCTGTCGCGAAGTAAAGGACAAGAAATTCGACTTGGGGTTAGCCTCATCGATTCGTTTACTCCTTACCCGATGTTTTGCGTAAATTGCACCGTAAGGCCATGCTTCACATGCTGTTCTTGAAGTCTAAAACGCGACTGGTGGACCGCTTGTGTACTTCCTGGTACCTTCAGGTTAGCGGAGTTGTGCGTTCGCCGTTACGAAACAAATGGGGGAATGGAGTACTTTCTGTCCTTTGAAACGCCAGATAGAGAAACAATCTTTGGGTTTCTACGGCTAAGGCTTCGCGCTCGTAGGGCGCAGCGTGACTGCCCCTTTAGCGTGTTGAATGGAGCAGCGCTGTTACGCGAGCTGCACGTCTACGGTATGCTCTCTAGTGTGTACCCGAACTCATGTGGCGCATGAGCGCTGATCCGCTCCCGCGTTTCTGTGGTTCATGTTACACTGTGGGAACTCAAGTATATTGCGTCTGCTGTCTGGGCCAGCTGTTTCGCCTTTGCAGGGCAGGCTGCCGTCAGGCCAAAACTGCCCGTATGGATTCTTTGTGCGTAGACATGCCTTTGTGGTGTGAATGCAGGATGTCTGGTCCCCCATGGAGAAGCGAAAAGCAGCGGTGACCTGCGACCCCAACACGCAGGGTTCGGAAGGCGGTTGATACAGGCGGCAGAAATTGTCGCCATGGCCAATGGTACGAATCGCGTGCTCGTGGGGCTGGCGGAGTTCTTTTAATCATACGACATTCTGGATGGGCCGATATGTGTATATTTCGTCACTCGTAATGCACGCGTGCTTGCATTTGCCTGCATCTCCAAAAGTGTAGAAACGCTGAATCCAGACTCGCCCTACCGTTGTATAGAAGGATAGATGTTGGTTCAGTCGTATGCGGTATTAAATGTAATCTGAATAGGGGGCAGTCAGTTGACTATTTCCCCATGATGCAGAATGTGTTATGCTTTCTCCTGCTGCGCGTTGGATTCGATTGTTTTCGGTATAGCACTTGGGTTGATGCTGCGAACAGGGTACTGCCGCATGGCGGTTATTGCCGGGATCGGCACGAGGGAGTATTACCGCGCAAGCGGCTACGAGCTGGAGGATACATATATGGTGAAAAACTTGACGGTTTCGGGCCTGCACGCGGGGCGGCCTGATTTGCTTGCTGATCAGCCGAAGCAGCTGTTGATTGAGTGCCAAGATTTGCAACGAGCAGCTGCACAGTTGTTGCTCCCATTGCCACCGAAGGTGCCGCCCAGGAAATCCAGGGCTTCGAAAGCGAACAGAGGAAAAGGCAAGACGATAAGAAAAGTTGGGGAAATGGGAGTGGATGCAACCCTCGCAGCATCCATCGAGGAGACGCAAGAAAAAGCAAAAGCTTTTCTTACTGAATATACAACACATGTAGAGTCCATTGACGTCCCCGCACTTCTGCAGAAGCTCAAGGATAGCGAGGAAACAGAACCTGACGCATCACCGGCGCCCGCTCCCTTTACCGACGAGGACACATTCGATGAGCATTGCGCCATGTACGCCTCCTTACAGAATGCCCAAAAATCCACTGCGAGCAGCAGATCCGTTCTTCCTTCTCTACAGCGTCGCCTGGCTTCGTGGATGTTGGGTGGTAATGCGGATGCTTATGCAGCAAGCTCCTTGTTAGTGGTCGCTTCAGCTGCGACCGTCGTCGTTGCCGGCCTGGCAACTGGGCTTTTCTGGTTTATTGCTCGTAGACGGCAGTAAGTACGTGTATATATATATATGCACATGTATTTAGTGTTATCCTGTTGATGGATGTGGCTCATTTATCCTGGACAGTCGGTGCGCTGGGCGTGCACAGCGTAACAATGTGAACTTTCGGTGCACTCCCACCTAGAGTTTGAACAGCAGCAAATATGGTCTAGCAGATGAACATCCAAAACAGGGTCTGCGGAAAACCTTGATCCCCATGCATTTTTGGTATAGTTCGTCTAGCACAAAAACTGGTGCCGTCCACAGCTATGGCGGCGTGAACCCTGTTGTGTAGACAGGCTCTGCCACTGTTCATCAACGGATGCTGTCTGCAGTTACAGGGGCTTGAGCGCTACCGCGTAGTTGTCCTGCAACGCGCGTTCACGCCGCGGCTGATGCTGTTCACATCTACTGATGCTCTTTGCCGACACAGGTGCAAGCTGGCTAACACACCTCTGTATGAGGAACACTGCACACAAGAGAAAACCATCTTTGGAGCCATTGCCAAGTTTGGCTGAGGCCCGTAGTCTGATTAAATGCGTATCACACAGCGCACGCATGGAATATTAACAGCGCTAATCCATGCTGACGTACTGCCTATATGTACTGTGGAGCAAGTTTCTACTGAACACTGTAACGCCGTAGTCCATACGGATCCGGTGAATTATCCGGCGTTAATGAGAAGATTGCACCCGGTTTATGCAGCCCTCTTCTCATCTTTCGGCTCTTCCTTGCCCTTGGGGCGCATCGAAGGGAATAGGATAACCTCCTTGATTGTGATTTGGTCAGATAAAAACATTGTCAGTCTGTCAATTCCAATGCCCCATCCAGAGGTTGGAGGCAAGCCGTATTCCAAGGCCATCAGGAAGTTCTCGTCAATGGGGCATGCTTCGTCATCTCCAGCTTCTTTCGCCTTTTATTGCACACAATTGCACAAAGGTACATACGGTCACCATTCAAAACCCTGCCATCTAGCGAACGCAACCTAGTAACTGCTACACTTGTCCAGAACACAACTTGTAATGCTGCTCACCTTGAGCTGTTCCATAAAACATTCACGTTGTTTCTTCGGGTCGTTAAGTTCAGTATAAGCATTGCACAATTCCTTGCCCATTACAAACAGCTCGAACCTTTCAGTTAGCTCGGGTTTGGACCTGTGCCACTTCGCCAGCGGCGACATGACCTGAGGATGCTCGATGATGAAGGTGGGCCTGACGGTGCACTGGCTCTCTACAAAGTGGGCGCCGACTGCATCCAACGCCTTTGCAGGAGTTACCGGATTCGGCGGTTGAATATTGTGCTTTTCCATCAACTCTTTCAGAAAATTCAAACACTCATCACCATCCAGAGGCCGTGGCAGAGTTACATTTGCCTGTTTTTCAATTTCTTCGACGAGAGAAAGGCGCCGGAAAGGTGGGGTGAAGTCAAGTTCTACAACAGGTCCACTCGGCCCCTCTGGATGAAACGGAATCTTGTAGCTGCCGTGAATGGACATCACCATTTCTGGCATTCACATTCACAAACACTCAAGCTCAGAGAAACCTCGGTATATGGTATCATGGAACCTACAGAAACAACCTGGAGAAACGCAATATACGCACAACTAAGGCCGTGTGCGTGATGTGAACGTGACCGGTGGCAAGCATTGAGGTACCTGAAAGCATTTCCTCCGTGAGCTTCATCGTATCATTGTAGTCCGCATACGCCCAGTAGAACTCGCAAGCTGTGAACTCTGGATTGTGCGTCATGTCGATGCCTTCATTTCGGAAGTTCTTCCCGATCTCGAAAACTTTATCCATCCCACCTACGGTAAGCATTTTGAGGTAAAGCTCGGGGGCTATGCGCATATAGAGATCTGTGTTCAAGTCATTGTGATGTGTCACGAACGGCTTAGCGTTTGCACCACCAACAATAGGGTGCATCATTGGCGTTTCAACTTCGACGAAACCACGATTCTCCAAGAAGTCGCGAATAAAGCGCGTTATCTTCGACCTGAACTCAGCAAACATGCGAACCAGCAGGCTATATAGTTCCAGAAATGCGGACTGAAAAATACCACGACCCCACACCCTCTACAGGAAGTAGTGTTTGCATCTTCATGATGCAGTACCGGATCATGAAGACGCGACGCGGTTCATCGTTGACGATGAGATCAATAAATCGATGCCGATAACGTGTATCAAGGTCCTTCAGCGCGTTTCGTTCGGGGAGCATGTGTAAGCATGGTGTAAGTAGCCTCATTTCACGAGGGAAAATTGACAATTCGCCGCGTTTTGACTTTCCTGGGTACCCTCGGATGCCTGGAAAAGTAGCGTATTTCACAGCACAGCGCTCCCTTACTCCCGTCCCGCCCGGGAGAGCAGCCAAAGAGGACGGATAGATATTGTTCCTCCTCACCAACGATATCTCCCCTGCGGAAAACGTTGTGGATCTCCGCAAAGTCTCCAGTGGAAGGATCGTGGTCAGCCTGATTAGCCATCACTTGCAGACGATAGCCGTCCCCACGTACGTCGTAGAAGCGCAGTTTTTGTCCACTTGCAGCCACGCGAGTCAACCGACCTGTGGACGAAAATCACAAAAGCTTCGCTTCTTACTCCTCCTCGCAGCCTTCAAAACAACACTCAGCGAAAATTAAATCCAACAGCTGCATGTAGTTCGAGAATGCAACCCATATAACTACACGCAGCTTGAAAAGGCAGACCTGCCAGGCAAACTTCGTCATCAGTGACGTGGGCTCCATCGGCCAAGTCTCCGTACTTCTTCTGGAACTCTTCAAGAGTCATAGTGACCTAAAGAATGATCCAGTTGACACAGAACACACGCGCCTAGGCACATATATCAGCCCCTTTGCATTTGCGCAGAATTCGGGCTCCACGCAACTGGTTAAAGGGAAATTAGGGCACACGCCTGATTAACAATCCAGCAAACACCCTTGCGACCGAATATAATCTCATCAAAAAAGCAAAATACTTACGTTGAACTTGTGCGGATAAGCAATATTCTGCTTGCGTAGCCCTTCAACGAATTTGCAGCGGTTTTCATAGAAAACACGTGGATCAACCTCTTCGTTTTCCTTAGGCTGGGCAGCCGCCGTTTTCTCTTTAGCGTTTTCATTGTTCTGGCCCTTCTGCTGTTTCTTCTCCTCCATCTGTTGTGCCTTCCGTAAACGCCGGCGTTCGCTGCAACACAGGGCAATGGACAGGATGAATTACATCTCCGATTCTCCCTGACTGTTCCCGAGCGTACCGCTCTCTATCTAGCCTTCGTAAGAAAGAAGCCTCAAATCTTTCCAGCATGCTGGGTCTCACTTGGCCGAGAGTTTCTTTTCTTCCCCCTCAGCGGGGGATGCGGTCGCTGGGATTGTGCTCATTGCCCCTACTCCCAAGGAGCCCAGAATGTCTAACGGTGCACGACGCAGCCCCGGGAAACGAAGACTAGAGAACCAACGGAAACTGCTTGAAACACGTAAACGGGCAAACGATGCAAATGAACCGCCTTCTTGTGCGAGAACTTTGCCGTACGGGGAGTACTTCAAAGAGAGGGGCACCAGCCCACAGACTCCACTAGAGGGTGACGAACTAACAAGCGAGCCCACACACCGATATGCGATACCGAGCATCTAAACCCTCTTGCAGACATACAAATAGTATGAATAGTCCTTACAGAGGGGAATCATATACAGGCCTCCCGTTCAATGCGTCGAGCGGAAGCCGTGTGGGGCTGCTTGTACTTGATGCTGCACAACGGTAGCTTCGACATTGTCTGCCATTCAGGTGCGGTGTCTCAGAAATTTCGTGATTTGTTGCTTTACCTTAAAGTGGTATAAAAAGGTTAATGCCTTTCAGAGCTTTCGGAAGTGTGTGTTTAGCTCCGCTAGTCATGCGGGTCGGTGAGCTGATGATGGGGCTGCTACGGTAGCATTGAGCAACACCAGAAGTTCATACTTGCAAGATCGCCCTTGCAGGCCAGATCCATTCAATGTCGTAAGTCTGTGGGCATTTTGCTTGCTCAATAGGTAGAACAAAAGACTGAAAATCCATTATCCGTCTCAAGACCTACTGTCATCATCTGGTGTACCCAAGCTAATAAAGCGATAAAAATACTTTGATAAGTGCTCTTATCTATTTAGAGCAAGAAAGCAAGTAGAGAATTTGATACATAGAAAAAGTATACAATTAGCAATAATTTCAGCATTTCTGACCGAAAATCCGATGAAATATTTTCTGGCCGGATCCAGATGTGAAAGGGGTAGCCGTCTACTCCAGTTGAACAAGCAAAACACTCAATACTTATGACTCCATTGAGTGGATCTGGCCTGCTTCAGCTGCACAGCGTATGAATTTGACAAAAAGTAACACCCCGTCGGATGTATTTAATGCTTGGTTCAAACTGTGCATAACTGCTGTGTAACGACTGTTCTAAAAAAGTCCTCGAGATTAGCGAAGGGCCACAGCGAACTGCAGTAGAACCAAAAGAGTTAAGGAAAGTGTTTCCCAGAAGCAGCTGGCATCCCTTTCTTTCAGACATCCTGGGCACAGCGGCCCAGCGCCTGTGAAGCGTGGTCTATGGAGGCTGGCACCTATGCCTTCACTTGCCTGCAAAGTTACTGTGGACTTCCAGATAGTGCTTACCAATTGTATATGCTTTGCTGCAATACATGCAGCAAGGGGGGCATATCTGCTCGTGCATACTAGCCTGCGTCGTAGTCCGTGTTGCCGCAGTGCGTAGCAACCCATCCCAGAGGCCACCTTCTACTGCATTGGGGCCATGCCCTCAAGCCAGCGTGCCTAAGGGGCCTGGAGCTAGATGGGAGACCAGCTTATTTTCAGGAGCCTTGTGCTAGTTCGCACATTTAGGAACAGGGCTTTTCTTGTGCTCGCTCGGGCTGATAATTTGCTGAGAGACCATTGCCTCAGCCGCAGTGTAACCAACGTCGGCTGTTAAGAAGAAGGGCTTGTAGAAATCAAGGAAAGAGGAGAGAAGAACTGAATATGGACGCACTCTACGCTAGTGCAACGACTATCGCAACCGTTCTTTGCATCTCAGCGTGGTTGAGTTCCAACAATAACTGCAACTGCCTTTTTCACTGGTAGTATCTCCCCCTGTAGAGCATCCAGCTACATAACACCCTATGCTAATTACCCTAATCAGTATGAGTGCCCCTAAACTTTTAAGTAGCTTCTATATATATTGATTACTGGTCACCTTACCAGCTTTCGCCCTGGATGGAACAATTTGAGTTTGCCTGGTCTTGATGTCACCAAACGAAGTTTTCCACAAGGAAGCAACTTGCTCTGCATTTGCCCTAGCCACTCTCTCTGCTGAACCCCAGGTTTACTACACTCTGTCTGCGATCCTCAGCCTTGAGATGCTACCACGTGTTGGAAGAGTCCTAGGCCACAGCCTGGGACAGTTGTAAACAACCAGAAGGCCTCCTACCCAATTTTCAGGCTTCCTAAGTACAGAAGAGCAAGGTCCTGGAGCTGTTCAGGCAGAGAAAGCGGCCTTTGCAGGGCTAGGCTATAGTACTTCTAGTTGCAACGCTCCGTATAGGCGTGCGGACGCGCGCCTAGCGTGTGTTCCCTTAGAAAGCACACGATCTTTGAACACTAATGTTTTTTTCAAAGGCTAGTAGGCAAGCAAATGATACACGCAACACTCTCCAGTGAAATCCAGTGAACGCCGGCTGCTTAGACCCCACGTAGGATACGGTAAGGCACGTCGTCTCGGAGTGTTTCCGTCAAGATTTATAGGAAGATCCACATATAAGCTAAGTGAGACTCAAGAATATTGTGACTTGTCTGGAAGAACCGCATCCAAGTAAAGTGACCTCTATAACCATGGATCATGAGCCATAACAACGCCGTTCCACTTGTGTCTCAGCATCGGGGTTCCAGGGAGGGCAACAGCCCCTCTATATAGACCTAGAATGCCACACAATTGATTAAAATATGTATTTGCACTTCCCATAATATGCAACGATCGTCAAATAGTGAGATGAAGACCATGCGGTGCTGTGACCTGCGTGAGCGGAAAGCGAAGCCAACGGGCATCCCCTAGGAGACGTTGGGTATGAAGCAGAGCTGTTCAGTTACTTACTCCGAACTGTGAACCGCTTTTTAATTGTGGTGAAGCATCATTGACATTCTTTTACTTATATCCTGCATCTGCTGAGGAATTGCCATCTGAAGAGTAACGAATACGGGAAGCAGGTTCTTGTCGAAAGGTCCTCTTGAAAGGGAGTCGCTCCACAGACTATGTCTTTTGGCGTCGTTAGCGTTTCTGTTGGCTTGGTCGTTTTTATCTACCTTGTGGTCATCACGATTAGCCCATGCCAGTGCCTATCAAAGACGGCGAATTGCAACCCCTATTCACCCTGCGGTTCATCGGCCCAGTTGTTAGCAAACCCTTTTTGTCCTCATGTCAAGCCGCTCCCATCTTTGGGAAGATCCGCCCCTACAGTCTTTATCACATGTAATAGCCCCCTCCACAGTTTCAGTTTCTCCGTATAAGCTCAGCCGTCACCCTTATGCTGCCCAATGGTCCGACTCACTCTTTGGCAAGCGGATACCGAGCCGCCAAAGGAAGTATTTGACCCTGTTATCCTGCGCATTTGTGGTAGCCATTGTATTTGGAGGGTACTTTTGTCGGCTGAAGGGCCGCAGTTGGAACCGGGCAGCGCTGACGACAAGGAGGCTGGCAGGAGGTGGTGAAGCAGATGACCTGCGTAGGCTCGAAGAAGCCTTTGCGGCGGGTTTGTGTCAAGTCGTTGATGCATCAGCAGATTCTGCACCACCGGCCACGACTGCGGGTGAGGCTTCAGTTTCCACAGGTTCCGTAGAAGCACAGCGTGTAGGGCGGGGTGGAAAGAAAAGGCTGTTCCAAGATTATTGGACCGATTTGCTCCTAGAACCAGGGGCGCCCCGGGCGCGGCCTTACCAAGAGGGAGATGGTAAAAAGGAAGTCCGAAAACACATCCAAAAGAAGGCGAGACTCGCGGAGTGGGGCATGGATCCTGTTGCTGATTTGGAGTTGCTCCTGGACACTTCGCAGAGCGTCCCACAAAGTGAACACACTGCAGGTGAACAGCAATCACCTTTCACCGCAGGAAGTGAATCACTGATTGCCAGCTTGATGGATGCACTACCACTAGAGGATCCTACTCTAGGGGCAGATCCGACTGCATACCAGCTCGCAAATACTGCTGAAGGGTTATTATCAAACATGGGATCAGTAAGCAGTGCCTATATACCGCAGGAAGCAAGCGGGAAGTTGCCAGCCGTGGGGGGATCGCCGGATAGTGAACCACTCAGCAGCATCTTCGGCAGATCGTTGAAGGCTGTTGCAGGCAATGGGCTCTCGCCGGTGGCAAGGGGGCATTTCCAAACAGCAGATTCGACAGTAGATGATACATGGCTTCAACACTCCGATACCACCGGAGCCCTGGGTCAAGCGTTTTCTCCTCTACCCCAAAACCTCGTCCAGGCTCCCGACAACGGTGCTGGGTTCTCCAGCCCATCGACAGCCTCCTTCAGTGGCCCTCAAACCCAACAACTGTTCCAGGCTCCCGACAACGGAACTGGGTTCGCCAGCCCATCGACAGCTTCCTTCACTGGCAGCCCAGCCCAACAACTACTCCAGGCTCCCGACATCGGATCTGGGTTCGCCAGCCCGTCGGCAGCTTCCTTTAGTGGCTATCAACCCCAACAACTATTCCAGGCCCCCGACAACGTATCTGGGTTCGCCAGCCCATCGGCAGCTTCCTTCAGTAGCTATCAACCCCAACAACTATTCCAGGCTCCCGACAACGTATCTGGGTTCGCCAACCCATCGGCAGCTTCCTTCAGTGGCCCTCAACCCCAACAACTATTCCAGGCTCCCGACAACGTATCTGGGTTCGCCAGCCCGTCGACAGCTTCTTTCAGTGGGCCTAGAACCCAGCAACAGTTCCAGGCTCCCGACAACGGAACTGGGAGCGCCAGCCCATCGACAGCTTTTTTCAGTGATTACGGACTGCAGCGGACGGTGAGGTCCAGTGCCCAGCGGCTGGGTGGCGACATTGGGGAAGAACGCGCCCGTAGCTTAGTAAACATGACACAGTGGGATGATAATGAAATGGTAAGCAGTTCGATCTCCTCGGCAGACATAGGGCTGAAACTGGCTTTGTGGACAATGTGAGGCACTTTTATGCCGCGCTTGGGTCCTTCAGGAATGTGTTTTCTTTTCGCCTTCCGTCTTGCGATTTAGGTGCCTTTGAATGTTGTGTGTGCTCTTGCGTTTACCACTCAGGCATTTGCTTCCACCAGCGAAGATGAACTGCAGAAACACCGGCAATACCGACTGCCACGTGTCATGCCAGGCGTGCGAATAGGGTACCTTTCGTGGGAGCGTGCCCTGAGGTGTTCAGGGATTTCCCGGCAAGTACCGCTAAAGCTATTAGAATTTCAAAAGTTAATGCGCAAAGACGAGCTTTCCCAGGCTGAGGTCAACAACATGTTGGCTTTGACTTGGGATTTGTTGAAGTTCGCCGCCTCCGCCAAGAGGAGCCAAGTGGTGAAGCGTTCTGTTTGTGATGTGGTAGCACCACTTTCAATTCGATTCCTTGTATTAGACGCATTGTGGAGTGCCTGCGAGATACTTGGAGATCAATCAGAGAAGCAGCTCTGGTGGGATAAGGTGGCTCAAGAGTTGACCGCACCTCCAGTACTTCTGCAGCATCCTAAACTGACAGCACCTAGTCGATATGAACCGTTCTTGCGGAGGCTTCGTGCTGCATTTTCCGCGTTCCGAAGCGGCAACAGGCCTTCAGCACGAGATGTCCTAACCATTAAAAAAATGATGTTTGGCCCACCGACAATCCACGGTACATTCGCCGGGGTGGTATGGGATTTCTGGAGACGAGACTTAGGTTAGTTGTAAAAATGGCGGTACTGGTGTGGCGCCTGTCCGGAAAGGCGCAATGTTCGTCATGTGGTCAGTAAAGACCGACAGCTGCCAACGTAACAGAGGGTCATAGCAACACACAGGTGAATTTCCCGTGGCACGATCGCGAGCTTTTGGCGGACTGTAGATCCAAAGAGCTGCCGCCGAGTTCCAGTGCTGTTACAGCTCATCTGCTTAAAGTTAGCAGGTTGATGCAAGTGTGCGCTGAACGCCTGAGGTCTTCGAAGTACCCGTACGTCTTGGAATAGGAGAAGTGGATTCACATGATGTCTAAAAGCCTAAATACACGTGCATTCCAACTAATGCAAGGAGAACTGCGAGCCAGCGGCATTGCCAATTGTTGGAGATGCGTCCCGTCTCGGCTTTTAATGGATCGTCAGCATTCATTCGTGTCACTCCTAACACTCCTAAAGGTGAGCAAAACGCGCAAATACGTTGAAGGCATCAGGCGTCTTGTTGAATGCCCGTGTCTAGTGGCATCGCAGAATGCGATTTCCGTTATGAAGTCTCTACTTCGACGTTTACTACCCTCCGCCAGGTAAATGGGTATCAAGGAAGGCTGCAAGCGAGGGCAACACCATGCGATGCCGCTGCGGATGTGTCATGCACTCCCTTTGAAGCACTGCGTGCATCAAGGACTTTCAGTGCCGAAAACATTGCGCGTATCGCAACGAGGCGTCGTTACAATGTTCTTGCTTGTTTATGCTAGGGGAAGAACTGCACCAAATAGCATTCAGACGTAGTTTGATCCGTATGAACCCGTTACGTTTTTACCGTCTATTGTTCTATAGAAGTGGCGCATTTGCATGAGACACGCTTGGCTATACCCGTGCGCACCTCATATTGCGTGTATGTAGCTCAGTCATGGAAGTACCAGCAATAAGTCGCATTCAGCATTTATTTGCACTTCAGTTTGTACGCTTGCCTTAGCATTCAAGGAAGTGGGCTGTGGTCGGAACTATGCAGACAATCCTCTAAGTGTCAAGTGCAGTGACTCTCCATAAAAGTCACGGCACTTTACGAGGCTCGCAGCCTTAGCCCAGCATGCAGGTCAGGAAGTTCGAAAGCGTGCCATAGAATCAGCCGTAGTCTTTCTGATCTCAGGCCATAATTCACACTCGAAGGCATCGGATTAGAGATTTAGTCGTGCTGTTTCCTGCCGCACAGTGCGTGATTGATGCTTACTTCGCCTTAAGTATTTGTACAGTTTAGATCAAGTACACTTATGCTCTGGTGTGTTCATACTACACTTCGGGAGTGACGAGCATGCACTTAACCTCTGGGGACGAAGCAGAGAGGAAAATCCCCCTCTACGTGCAGTGAAGTGGCACGCCCACACTGGAATTTATACCCTGTGTATAGTTCACTATTTATACTATATATATTATATTTATATACACTATCCTATATATACAAAATTTATAATTTTGTCTTTTGCACCATTTATAACTTGCCATCGGCCGCAGTGCCATGGGTAGCTTGCGAGCGTAATGGAAGCGCGATTACCACCATAGTTGTTCAAGTCTTGAGCTTAACTCAAAGCACGGTAGGAAGCCACTCCAATGTATAAACTCCCACGAGAAATACCACCTCACACTCATACTCAAAGAATCAACACAGGTTGCTTTTCTGATGCAATGCACAGCAAATCAGGGTGCGCCGCCTCTGCAACGAGGAGGCGATTGACGAGACTAAATGCCAGAGACAGCAACTACCAGTCAATTCGTCCTTTTGAAAAGACAAGCATAGAATGAACTTTGCATTGGTTTTGTCCCACTAGAGCAGATATAAACCTTCACGGAGAAACCCTGGCCTCCCACCACACTTTCGGCCACTTTCATGACTGCCACTTCCAGTGCAATGGTACATGAAGTTCGGGTGATCTTCCAGAAAATTACAAAGCCCAAATTGGTAGTTTCTTTTTGGCTGCAGCTATCAGTGTAGAAATGGATGCCACAATGGCGGAAATATTAACATGCTCTCGGAAGACCACCACCACTCCAGGCAATGAAAAACCAGCTTTTTGCCATTCCTGTGGCCACCTCCCTCCCAGTTCGCCTTACATCATTCTCTTTATTCATAGATTTCAACAAATACAAGCTGGTGCCGGGCTGGGATGGCAGCCGAAGGCCCAGTGTTGAGGTAACGGATACAGCATGCGCCCAAACCACTGGCATGAACGGTGTGGCTGCTGGCTCCAGACGCTGCCTTTTGAAGTGGGACTATGCAGTCGACATATTAGAATATTAGTCTTTTTATTAAAAAAATTGGCGAAATCGAGTATATGTTTTATGTCTGGCTCAAAAGAACCGTTCACTGAACAATACACATCCCCGCCGGAACCAAACAATCCTGTCCTGCCCCGGTTCACCCTTTGTCTTTGTTAGTGCTGTTCCTCTGCATAGAGAGCCTTCCCTTAGTAAACTTGTTTTGTTTTAGTTCATGCCTCAAGCCTGCTTACACACTGCAGCAGGACGGCCCCCCATTTCTTGTTCGCATACAACGCACCACACTGCGAAGTTAAGGCCAGATACCAACGACTGCTTTTGAATGGTGTTCGTGGAGGTGTAAAGGCCGGCCTGCTGGGCAAATGACGGGGATTGAAAAGGTCAAGACTGCTTCAGCGGAGGCGTCTCATAGCACCCTGGGATGTCCGCTGGCCGCCTTCGTTGTAGAGAAAGAAATCCACAATCAGTTGCGCCATTTAGAGCGCCACTTAGACGCCTTTTTGTTGATCGACCAGCTGAAGCAGCGACTTAAAGGAAAGGAACCCTCGGAAGGAGCTGGTTTAACTCAATTACCCGGAAGCGTCAAAGCGGAAGAGGGACTTCGCGCTTCTGCGATACACGACTTGCTAGACAATGACCCGGAGATTGTGGAAACTGCATTTAGACGCCATATGGTCGCTGAAGTTTACAGAGATCTTGACAAGCCAGAGTGTGTGGAACGTCTAGACACCCGCGCGCCTCAAACGGCTGAGCTTATCCAACAACTGCGGACGGAAGTGAAGAAGGACAATTCGCTGGAGGTGCAGGAGCTAAGAGATCGAATTGACAAAAACTACAATCAAGCAACAGGCAACATGCCGAGGAAACCTTCTCTGCTTTCTAAAGTGCTAACGCAAACGACACACCCACTCCTGCAAGCAGCGAAACCAGGCCCCTGGGAAGCCACAACCCCTACGCAGACTAAGCACTAACCTGAAGCCTTTCATAACAAAAACTATTCTCACGAGGGTGCTGTGTGAGGGGTTGTACATATGGGTCCGCGTGTATGTGGTTGTACGTATGTATGTACTTATGCATGTATGCATGCTTGGTTGCGCCGGCAGTTGCACGTGTATACGTTATCCAAATATATATGCATTTGGTTAGGGAGTTCTATATATGCATGCGTATTCACGTTTATGTGTACACACGCATGCACCCACACCTCACTGTCTGTCTGTGTAGTTGCTTGGTGTTCACGGTGCATTTCGTCTGCCTAGCAATTCGTGAACTATCTTAATTGTGTCATTTAGCGTTAGTTGGTTTTCCGTCTGTTTAAAAAGCACAGCGTAGAGCGTTGCCTTTTTGTTTAGGAAGGAAGTCGTTAACGATGGTTCCAACCTGAAGATACAGCTGAGAAATTACAGCGACAATCCCGACAAAGTATCTGTCCGACTAGAAGGCGTAGTTGCAGCTCCACTTATTTGCATTCTCTCCGTTTTGAACGAAGTGGACCACTTCAGCAACTGGGTCCCTTATTTTACCAAGCCATTCAAGTAGGGTCTTCCTTTAGGGATAGAGAACATTGGGTTCAGTGTCTAGTGGGTGCGAGGCAGCATGTGCAGCCTGGAGGTCTGGGGCTCAGAATTTGGTGTTAGTGCGGGACTGCTTCGTACTGAGGGTTTAGGGGTTTGTCCCCCAACACGCGTGCACAAACACTTTGTCTTTTCAAGCTGTGACCCTAGATTCATGTCCTAGAGTACAAGTCCCAAACCCTTAACCCTAAAATCTCATTAGATGTTGATGTGCCTCAGATTAGGCCTGCGTAAAGTGGAAAACGAGCGTCTCGGCCGCGTCGATCAAATGGTGCAGTTCCACATCGACTTTCCTTGGCCGTTCGCGAACAGGTGGAAGTTCACTACGAATTGGGATTGTAGATCCGCCTCCTGGCTTCGCTTGTTCTGCCTGATTTGCGTGAATATACTCGTCTCTGTATTCTTTAACCTGTATTCCACCCGTCTCACCTTACGATTATGGTTGCGTTTCCTCTGCGCGTGCTGCTGCAGCGCCCTAGTAACACGTGAATGCTCGGTGAGAGGGCTGCAGGTTTCGGGTTTGGGGCCTAGGGTTTTGCAGGGACGCGTGCTTTGAGGTATTTGCTGTTGACGACTTCGAGCGGAACTCGCAAATCGTCGTTAAAATGATTACTTTGGATAACGCATGCCGGACGCCGAGGCAAACAATGGTCAGTGCTGAGGCCTATACGCGCCTGCCCCTACTTGACTTGTTCTCCCTGCTGCTTTATCTTCTTTCCTAGTTTATCTTTTGCCCTATGTGGAGAGTCGGTGGCTCTGCATCACTTGAAGTAGTGGCATCCCTAAGCTGCTTGTCAACTCCACAGACGTGCAGTTTAGCCTTCGATACAAACTGAAGCGTAACTGCAGTGAACTTGTACACATGTTTTTTCCTGTGCTTGCCGCTGACCGTATGTGTGGATGAAGGGACATATGGCCCAATGCAATGCTTTTCTCTCTAGATTCCTGCCCATGACTATCTCGCTTCCAATCGGTAGCTCTAATGTCGGTTTTGCATAGAACGACTTTGCTTGTGGTGAATGTATGCCCCCACTAGCCATTTTGACGGAAGTTTAACTGAATGCCTATTGCATTTGGCTCGAAGCCAAGCCACGTGAATATACATTCACCTGGGTTGCTTGGCAATATATAGGCATTCCCTTGAAAAGTCCTACTGTGAACCTGCCTGTTCCCCTGCCTATTCAGACCATCCCCGACCCAGCGCGCCGTGTGGAGAGGATTCTAGTGGACGGCTCTTTAGTGATAAAGCCTCTTGGCCCCGACTCCTCTCTGTTGTCTCTGCTTTGGCACGAGAACTGCGGGATGCGCATCCCTGTCTTCATGCTTGACTTTGCCACCAAGCAAGCTCCTCCCCACACACACACCCTCCAGCGCCTTCTGGCCTGAACAGTGCAAAGGCTCTTTTTATATTCATTTTTAGGGCAACTAGGCAACTAGGGTTCACGGTTAGAGGTTAAACGTTTGGGGGCTCGGCACAGGGCTTTGCTCGGGGGCGAGTGGCATTGCGTGCCCATGCATGCATCGCTATTTCTGCTGTCTCCTTGTCTTGAAATTGTGCTTATTTTTGAGGGTGCTTCTCACCTGGTTTAGGTGTTTCTGGTGTACACTTGCCTATTAAGGGGTATTGTAGGGGTTTGATTTTCATAGGCCTGGCCATTTTGAGTGTATGCGCTCGCCTGCTGCCTGGCTGTAGGCTCTTTGCACGATCAGCCTTTGAAGCCTTCAGGAAAACATGCATTTCAGCAAGGGAGGGGGAGCTGCAGCGGCGGCGGTCGTTAAATACAAACCTTTACAGTTTCATTACGGATCGCCTGGCACAAGTCGGTCTCGTGCCTACCCCGCCCCCGCGATCTGTCGTAAGCTGCGATACGGGAGACTCTGCTCCTTCTGCATCATTTTGGAGGTGTTCGTACAACAGCAGATGTTGGCATTCTTTATAATGGGGCAAAGGGGGGGAGCATGCAGAAGGAGATTTGGTGTTCATTCCGCAGCAAGAGAGCTGCCTGTACAGCCGCCGCGCGTCGTTTTCACTTGATAGAATGGGCGTTTCTGGAACTTTGAAATTTATGAGAGTGTATTTTTAATGGGATATATGGGTGTGGGTGCAGGCAAACGGAGAGGAGGGACGAGAAGATGTTGCCAAAGCGCATTTAACACGAGTAAAGAAGGATAACGAAAAAACGGCATGAATATGAGCTGACGACAACGCACACAGGATATTTGCACATTTGCAAGCACTTTAGGTACACTGCAGCGGCAACCTTACAGCACCAGCAGAGGTTGAAGGAGCAGCGGGGAAGTAGAACTGCGCTGCCAACTGAACCCGCACTAGCAGCATCACACAGGTGGAAAGATCCATGCAGCAGCACCAGCAGCAAAGGCAACAAAGGAGCGCCCGCTTCATATTCAGTGCCTCACAGAACTTAGGGCTACACGCTTGCTGTTGGGAATGTAGGGCATAGGATTTGAAGTCAACAGGGTGCAACACCTGTTTGTGAAAATGTAATTTGCCCAGTGAAGGGCATTAGCAGGTGCATTACTGATGGCGAGAAAAATTCACCTCTATACCGAGGCGAACAAGAACCACAAAGTTTATTTCAAATAAAAGTTCATTTAGGCTGGTTTGTCAGCAGATTTTCCCACTTCTCGCATTTTACTGGCTCATGACGAGGGTAGCCAGACGACGGAACGGTCCAACGGACTTGCAACTGGGCAAGCAAGGGGAGCCCCGAACTTTTGGTGTAAAGTTTATAATTGACGGCTTAATAGCGTGGGCTGATGGGCTTAGAAGTGGCCTCTGTAACGGAAGGGTGTCGAACCTGGCCTGAGCCAGCCACAGTAGCTTCCCAGCAATAAAAATGAGAATTGCCGAATTTAATCGACAACGCTGCATGCAAGCGTACCGATTGTACACCCGTTTGGTGTATGCAATAACACTGTAGTCAATTCTTAAGCGCTTTACATGGCCATCAGCATCCAGCCCAGGGGCTCAAATAGGAATACATGCCAGCTTTCGGTAGACAACCCTGCATCTGCTCCCGCATTCTCTCCCGACGGCATACGCTGTCCTGTATCTGGGCGCCAAACTATTGATTGGTGCATGCAGGAAATAGCATTGTGAAAGCAATCGAGGTGTCCAGTAAGGGAAAGGAGAAGATGACAGGGGAAAGGAACGATCCGCATTTGCTGATGGTTCATGTTTTTGCTGTTGTTGCTCCTGACCAAGCATGTTTTTGCTGTTGCTGCTCCTGAGCAAGCATCTCTGTAGCTGGGCCGCTTCTTTGCCCAGTGGAGTGACCGCTGGTCAGGGGAGCCTGTCTGTGCCTTGCGTATGAGCCTTATACTCCGTCAGTCCCAACCACAACATAAGCTATGATGAGCGCCCCCGTCGGCAATCAACAGCAAAACGCTCGGAGCGGTTGCAAGCAACCCCCAAGAAATAACTCAAAATATGGAAAACATGTTTGAGCGTTGCTGGCGGCGGTGAGCAGTTTTTCATAGGTCCAGTGAGGGGCGCAAATCGAAGCGGACGAATAACTAGAGCTCAGGCCGATGCATACAGAAAGATTAACCCTTAGGACATGACTGACCAGCTGTCTACAAAGTCTGCATGCCCCCAGAATTGGAGTTGCGCTGTTGTGCAGAGCACTGCAAAACGACATCTCGTTTGGAATACAATGGGAAAAACGAAGCAAGGGTGAAGAGCAGGGCCATGCAAGGATTGGGACAGTAGAACGTGGGCGCAAGCAGTTGTAGCGAGCCACGTCAGAGCAAGGGGCTAGCACGGCCACGCCTGCAAGAACGGCCGCAGGTCATTCGCAGACATTGTGGACTGCAGCAACAAGTGCTCCTCAGCCACTAGCGGATTTCGTTGATGGGAAGAAAGTAGAAAATAGAAGGTGGAGACAGATAAGTGGCACTATTTCCCAAGTTAGTTAGTTACATAAATGTATATTGCCTCCAGATATGCTGACGACGAGAAACTCCAGCGCTCATTTAGCGGCAGGCGGAAGTGCATAATGAAGCAGTGTGCAGCATAGTTTTGTCGAAGTTGGCTGGAGGGAATCTGCTGGGCCTTAGCAGACAGCCTGCATGTAAGTAGAGATCCTCAAAGATTGCTCACAGCCATAATGTATACAGCAGAGAGGGCTGCATGCGCACAATCGATGGCGCCGACGCGCACTCCCACTTCTGTCCAGCGGCTTCCTCTGCTGCAACCCCTGGCCCTGGGCTGATGCGTGCAGGATGTCTGGAAACAGCGGAAGCCAGCTGCGTAATAGTCACTGGTGAGCAGAATTCAAATGACGGAAATCCTATAGAATTGGCTTCTAGCGGGGCTGTCCCCGGGAGAGAGTCGGTAACCGGCTGGGTCCGGGAGAGGGAATTAACTGGTAAACAGGTAAACTCGTTGAGGTGATGCACAGAAAAATACCGCCGCTTGAGCAGCCTTTTCTGAGAAGGAATGAAGTGGGTTTGGAAAGGACGCAGATCTACTGCCTATGGATATTGGAGCTGTTTATGCCAGACCCAGCCAGAAAGGAATTAGAAGCGGCACCTGAGATCATCCAGCGAATTTGGTGGCAAAAAGGCCTGATCGAGCGGACAATAGGCGTATTTTGGGATAAGCAACGCCAGGTTGTTAGAGATTGCAGACGAACGAGAAGCGTTTAGGAACAGGAATAGCAGCATTTGGCTCAGCGCCGCCAGGAGAACAAACAATTAGGGCAACCTCCGGAAACCCCAAGAAACGTGCAGAGCCGTGGTGGGGCGGTAAGAGGGGGATACCTCTCCTGCAGGTCCTCCTCGAGTAACCTTTGAGCTTATGTAAACTTAGATTAAGGGTCAGGAGTTGCTAGCGCTACTCGATACGAGTCACGAAGTTGATCTGATGTCGACGGCCACGGCAAGAAGCGCCACCAAACTGTTTTTTCACTGGCATAGTCTCTCCGAGTACGCTTCGACAGTGGCAGACATGACACGAAAATAACCGAAACAGTGGGCATAAAATGTGGCCTTAATTCAAAGTGAACCATTTAATCACGACACGACATTTCTACGTCGGACCGCTTCACCATAGCACAATCCTATAATGGAGGGCGCACACGTGCCCCCCCAACGAAGCTATCGAGGTCTGTGCCAGCACCCGAAGAGAGAATAGACTATTCAGCGCTTCTAAAAGCGTTCGCATCCAACAGCGTTTGCATCTTATGCGGTTAAAGGAGTAGAAGCAGTTCCCCAAGGCCTAAGGCGCTAGGAGGCCCCTACGTAGTGTAAAGACGCTGCAGGGAATGGTGGATCAATATATGCAGTCACGGGTGACAATAATCTGAAGACAGCTCCTTTGGGAGGTTCGAAACAATTGGCCAGAGAAGGAAAGCAGAAGGGCGGGTAATTGAAGAAGGAACTCTCAGATGTCCTGAGAGGCAAAGCGCTACCAGCGGGCCGGCCGGTTGCTGCACAACCAATGCACCGCATCGAACTCATTCTCGGATTAACCCCAATCGTTATTCCACTTTACTGCCGCCCCCTGTATAACGGAGAGGAAATTGAGCTGCAGCCAAGTGCAGTGATAGGGAAGGGCAAGGTAAACATGGGACTCCGGCCAAGGCTAACGCCCCAGTTCAAAACATTACAATTAGCCGACCTCACATAGGGAACACAATGGTGGCAGGAAATGAAGTTAGGACGGAAACGGACTGAAGGAAGGGGAAGGAAAGGCGTAGAAACAGACACTTGGGAAATGCAAGTCATGTTAGAGCAGAGGCCTACAAGACCAGGCCATTTAAGCTGAGCAGCCCCAAGTCCTACATATTGAACAGTGCAGTAATGAGCGCCACTGCGGCAAGCGCAAATCTAGTCGAAGGGCAGAAAGCAGAAAGTAAAAGTTTGCTAAGCAACGGAAAGTAATATAAGTTTGTGTACTAGCTTAGGTAATTAGTGGGAAATAATACTGTCGCCAGCCATTGGGGCAGCCGGCAACGCCACTACGCATTCAGCATTTTTGAAAAGTGCGAAAAGATCGTTTTCTTCCAATAGTGGAACGAAAGGGAATTAGTTTAGTAGTCACAAGACAAATTGATTCAATGCTAGGGATAACGTAGCATTTCATGAGCCCATGTAGTGGCTTCAATAGCTCATTTAAGGACTGCGTAACTGCATGCAAGAACCCCGGCCACTAAATGGAGCTGTTGGCCCTCGCCGATGTTGCATGAGCACCGGCATGAATCGCTACAGCAAGCTGGTTGATTTTACGCAGTTTTCTCCTGAAATAGGGTAAGCTCCATTAGGTATACACAGCAGTGCCTTGCCTACCCGTCTAGTAAAGAGGTTCCCACTAGCAATCGTAGCTTTCCCGGAGAAGTTCGAAGATGGACGTAAAAAAAGGAACTTTCGGACCACTCGCCAACAGCGCCACCTATCATATCTGCGCTGTTGGAAATGCTGTAGATACTCTCCATGATTTGGTTCCGCTTTGAAGACATTTTCCGCACTGTGGATAAGGCAGTTCCTTAAGAGCGAAGAGTTGCTCAGCCATTGCTTACTTCCCCTAATACTACCTCTACTACTCAATAGGTGGGCTTAAGGAGGGAAGGAGGCTGGATTTTTGACAAGGATATTGGGGAAAACATGTATAACCTTCTTCCCAAAGTTATCCGTGCTACACACGAAGCCGCCCAGTGTACGGGTGGTCTTCGCAGCTCTCTCCATGGGGTGTTATGGAGTGTAAGGGGGGTCCTGGACCCTAGCTGGGGAAAAAAAAAGGAAAAAAGTGGAAAGAAGACTTCATAGAACGAAGGGCTCTTCCTTGCCAGTTGCCAGCTCCCTAGAGGCAGCATCCCGCTCGGCTAGAGCTGCTGCGCGGCGAAGGCAACCTGCTATACGCTTCGGTGCAAGTAGCTGCAGAATTTGGGGCAGAGCAACCGCACATGCATGAACACCCAAGCCCAGTTTGAACTCGAGCGTTGAATACGCCCTGAGCTTACAAGACCCACAGTAGTGCAAGTACAGATACCCGCTCAAAGTCGCCACTGTCTAGACACCGGAACCCCTATCCTTTCCCTTTTCAAAAAGGGAAACTTTAGAGAAACACTTCTTTAGTTCTACACTCGTGTCTCAGCTAACAACCACAGCACCCATCGCCGGCCGCCGCCGGCGTGTGCCGGTGGAAATGTGCGGTTGCTGCGAGCGGAATAGGGAGAAAAAAACGAAAGTAACAAAGCTAAACGTCGTAAAATACATTTAATTTTCTAGAAATATACTTTTTTTCTATTTCCCCACTTTTCCCCGCGGCAGGCCAAGTGTCCTGCCGCTGTCACCGCACCCTGCTCCGCCGGTACTCGTCGGGCTCTGGCGATTGTGCAGCAAATGTTTGGATTCCACTCTTTTTCTCCTTTCTTGTGCAATTCTAAAAGATTTAGGGTTTAGGGTTTAGGGTTTAGGGTTCAGACCAGACTCCCATTGGTGCCCTGGCCTTGAAAGGCTAGACTTCTAGGCTCATTATCTTGCACAGTCCGAGACGCGTTTACGCTGCTCCCGCTAGCCGATAGAGGTTAGCTCTGTTAGGGTTTAGGGTTTAGGGTTTAGGGTGTGTGGTTGACGATTCAACATTTGAGCCAAGGAGAAGTATTCTTCTGCGGACCGTTGCGAATGAATTGCTGCCGTTAGCAACCAGCTGTATGTACACCTGAAATTGCAGCAGAAATGTCTTCCCTTCAGCGAGGCTATTGGGAACCTGAAGAGGCCCTCGGCGATTCTCAAGGTCTCCAGCAGCAGCTTCTGCTGGTGCAGCAGCAGCAGCAGCAGCAACAGCAGCAGCAACAGATGCAACACGAGCAACAGCAGCCGCTGCAACTGCAGCAGTTGAAGCTGCTGCAGCAGCCCCAGTACCTACAGCCGCACCGCGAAGGTGAATACTCTTCCCGCAGCAAACCCTTGCTCCCTACACCGAAGGAGTTCTTGCAGATTCAGCAGCAGCAGCAGCAGCAGCAGCAGCAATGGCACCAGCCCCATGTGGGTCCTCCCAGAGCTGCCCTGCGGGAGCTGCTGAAGCAGCTCCCACCGCCACCGCCGCCGCCGCCGCCTCCGCTGCAGCAGCAGCAGCAGCAGCGGGGGCAGGCTCCCGGCTTTGGTGCTAGCAGCACAGGAGCATCTGTTGGGGAAGCAGCAGCAGCTGCAGCAGGAGTAGCGCCAGCAGCAATGGACCCAGTAGCAGCAGCAGCAGCAGCACATGCTGCAGCAGCAAGCACAGAAGAATTTGCAGCTGCAGTGACATATAGAGAGACCCTTGGATCGGCAGCATATCCAGCCTATCCAGAGACACCGCCTTTAGCAGCAGCAACAGCAGCAGCAGCAGCAGCAGGAGCAGCAGCAGGAGCAGCAGCAGGAGCAGCGGCAGGGCCAGCAGCAAGAACAGCGCCATCAGTAGCCGCTGCTGCAGGTGCAGCAACAGCAGCAGCACGGAGGCGCATGTTCATGCAGCAGCAGCTGCGCGTGACCCAACCCCTTTGCTTTGATTTATCTGCTGCAGCAGCAGCAGAAGAAGGCAGCAGTCCTTACTTCTACTGGAAGGAGACGAGGGTAGGGTCGGAAGCTGCTGCTGCTGCTGCTGCTCTAGAGGCTGTCCATATGGGGGCGCATGCTGCTGCAGCAGCAGCAGCACCAGCAGCAGCAGCAGATGCGCCCGAGACGACAAATGCAGCAACAGCAGCAAGAGCAGCAGCGGCAGCAACAGCAGCAACAGC
This sequence comes from Eimeria brunetti, assembly GCA_000499725.1. Classification (NCBI taxonomy): domain Eukaryota; phylum Apicomplexa; class Conoidasida; order Eucoccidiorida; family Eimeriidae; genus Eimeria; species Eimeria brunetti. The sequence continues at coordinate 16,292 of HG713284.1, read as the reverse complement.
AGCAACAGCAGCAACAGCAGCAGCAGCTCTTCCTAGTCAATCAGAAAGTCAAGACGCCACTAAGGCTGGCGAACCCTCCCCCAGTGAGGCAGCCAGTGCAGCAGGCCTACAGCAGCAGCAGCAGCAGCAACAGCAGCAGCAGCAGCAACAGCAGCAGCGGCAACAGCAGCAGCAGCAGCAGCAGAAGCAACAGGATATAAAGCTAAGTCACATGAACAGGTCAGAGCGCCGCTGCTACACACTTCCAGCCCGCATCAATGGCAGCAGCAGCAGCAGCAGCAGCAGCAGCACCGGCAGCAGCAGCAGCGATATCAGCAATGGACCAGTGGAGTGCAGCAGCAGCAGCAGCAGCAGCAGCAATGCAGTTAAAAGCAGCAGCGGTGACAGCAGCACCAGCAGCAGACGCAGCGTTTCGTACGATGGCTCGATGGCGATAGAAAGCAAACAGGTATGGCACAGGCCTAAACCCTAAACCCTAAACCCTAAACCCTAAACCCGTATCCATGTCGGATTAA
>HG713280.1:0-22328 GCA_000499725.1 Eimeria brunetti | reverse complement strand
GAATGGGGGGGGGGCCCCCCCCTGGTTTATATTCTTGGAGGGGCCCCTGGGGCCCCAGGGGCAGGGAGAAGGAACGGGATTCTAAGACCAGGTGGGCCCATAAGAAATCGGCATAGTTTAATTGGGCTAGGAAGGCCCTAAGTAGATGGGGGCCTTCGTTAGAAGGGGCCCCCGGAGCAGCACCAGCTGCTGCTGCTGCTGCTGCTGCTGCTGCTTCTGCTGCTGGTGCTGCTGCTGGTGCTGCTGCTGGTGCTGCTGCTGGTGCTGCTGGTGTTGCTGCTGCTGCTGCTGCTGTTACTATTGCTGCTGCAGCGACTGCTCCCGTTGCCGGCTCGAGATGCAGGTCCTTTGGCGCTGCTGCTGCTGCTGCTGCTGCTGCTGCTCTGCATGCGGATATGACCCCACCCCCCTGCTGCACCCCTGCAGGGGGAGGGAAGGTTTGCTGCAGCAGCGGCAGCAGCTGCTGCTGCATCATTTTACATTTCTCTAGAGAACGACTAACTGCTGCTGCTAATGCAGAATCGCCTAGAAATTCAACAACCCCTTCAGGGTCCATTAGCAGCAGTTCCTCCTTCTCCGCTGCAGCAGCAGCGGCAGAAGCTGCTGCTGCTGCCGCTGCTGCTGCATCCGCAGCGGACGACTTGCACATTGCTGCTGCAGTTGCTGCTGCAGTTGCTGCTGCATCCGCCTCGCCAGCAGCAGGCAGGAACTGCAGCAGGGGCCCCCCCCCCTGCTTCCCAACATTAAAAGCGAGAAACAAAAGAAAGAGGCATAAGACGACATCGCTGTCAACTAGCGGCTGCAGCTCTGTAGGCCCCCTACCCTCCTGCTGCTGCTGCTGCTGCTGCTGCTGCTGCTGCTGCTGCAGACACTCAGGTGGCAGCCCCAGCAGCAGCTGCGCTAGAGGAGAGAAGGTGGGGTGGGTAAGGGCGGTATAGACGTTAACGAGAGCAGCAGCTGGCAGCCGCAGCAGCAGCTCACCCCTCTTGAGTGCTGCTGCAGCAACAAGGCCCCTCCCTTCCTGCTTGAATGTTGCTACCTGCACCTTGGGGTGTACGTACACCCCAAGTGCTGCTGCTGCCGCCCGCAGCGCTGCTGTCTGTCGCTCCTCTACAGTGTATGGCATCACCTTATTAGCAGGGGCACAAAACAAAGCAAATAAATGCTGCCCCTGAGCAGCATAAGCAGCAGCAGCAGCAGCAGCAGGTGCTGCTGCTGCTGCTGCTGCTGCTGCTGTTGCTGCAGGGTGCCACTGCCCCTGGGGGCCCCGCAGCAGCAGCTGCGGCTGCTGCTGCATTATGGTCAAGGAATGCCGGAAGCTGAAGGGGCCCGCACAAGCAGCAAGGAGGCCCCATGCTGCCTCTCTGCTGCCTGCTGCTCTGCCCCTTGCTGTTCTGTAGCAGTTAGCAGCTGCTGCCTTTCTCTTTCTGCTTTCTCCTGCTGCTGGTGCTGCTGCTGCTGCTGCGGGTGCTGCTGCTGCTGCTGCTGCAGCAGCAGCAGCAGCAGCTGGCGCGGGCCGCTGCAGGTGGGCCTGGAAGAAATACAACTCGCTGTCAGTTGCATGCAGCACGCGCAGGGCGTCCAGCCAAAGGCCGCAGTTTACTCGTACACAGTCGGGGCAGAGGCAGCAGCAGACCCTTAGCAGCTGCCGCCTTTCGCTGCTGCTGCTGCTGCTGCTGCTGCTGCTGCTGCTGCTGCTAGTGCTGCTGCTGCTGGTGCTGGTGGTGCTGCTGGTGCTGCTGCTGCCGTTGCTGTTGCTAGAGGGGGCTGGAGCTGCAGCCGCTGTTGCTTGGGTGATGCAAGAAGGGTAAGGGATTATTTCCAAGTCTAACGACTGGTATAAAGAAGAACGGAAGCAAGCGTGGGAGCTGTCCTCGTCAGCAGCAGCAGGCGGCAGCACCAAGTACATCGAAGAACCATATTCGCTGCTGCTGTTGCTGCTGTTGCTGCTGTTGCTGCTGTTGCTGCTGCTGCTGCTGCAGCAGCTGCAGCGCAAGGCCACCATTGTGAACTTGTGTCCTTCACTGCAGCTCGAGATGCAGCTGCAAGCCCCTCTTCTTCAGCTGCGTTGTTGCTGAAGAGTTCGAAATTAAACAAAAACAAATAAATAATATTATTAATTTATTGTTATTTTATTAATTTATTGTTATTCTCCCTCGGATCCTTGTTCTCTCGAAGACCTGAACCTGGTGGGCATCGATACTCATCGGCCGGCAGCTGAAATCTGAATTTATTTTGCAGAGTTCAATTCAAATTTGAATTTAAATTTAATTTCTTCAAATTAAATCTGAAAATATTCATTTCTATTCGTATAATTCTATTTTATTTCAACTGCTGCTGCTGCAGGACCGCCGACGCAGCGGCGTTAAGCCCAGCCCCCACAAAGCCGCAGCGAGTTTCTTGTATTTTTCTTTTTGTTGCATTTATGCAGAAATATTCAAGTACTGATTATATAGAAACCTTTTTGAATAAAAACAAATATATTAACGTCGTAATTGTGTTGTAAGTATTTATCCCCTTAGTACAAGGATCACCACCCCCCCTATACACGCTACGGCTGTGTGTAATGCATTTTTCTTCAAGTGTACGCTAAGAATGATAGACTACAACTCCGGAACCTAGATTTATTACTCCATTATTATCACTATCCTACTATTGTTGTTAATTTACTCCTTCCAGTAAAGGCGAGACTACAATTCCTGCTCGGCTGCTGCCCTATACAAACAAATTCAGAAAATAAATCCCTAAGAGGAGGTAAGCTATTTACTTCTGTTAGTCTGCATGCGCAAAGCTGCTTCTGTTTGATTTTCTCCCCACTTGCTGCTGCACTATTCCCTACTAAAAGCTGAATTTAACTATATACAAGATCTATATATATATATATATTCAATTATGTATTGCATATATAAACAATACTGAGTCTCGTCGATGGGTGTAAGAAGCCGTTCAATGTCTAAGAGGTAGCCAAACATCAGTCCAACGTTTCCTTACAGAAGCGTCACGGCAACCCTTGAGGCTAATCAGGATGGCTGCTGCGGTTTCTGTCTTTGTTTGTTTTCATGAATTTCATTGTCCATCAGTTTGTTGCATTAGTGGAGGAATCCTCGTGTTCCCAAGCCCGCCAGTCGCCATTCACCCCCAGTTCTATTTATGTTCCATTATATGCATATTACTGTTTATTCAATACTATAATAATATACTTTACTGTACTTCTTTACAGTGCTTGCCATTGACGAGAGCTTGAAATACCCAGCAGCCGTTGTTGGTGCCAACACTCCATGCATTGAATTGAATGCAGGAATATGACAAGGCAAGAAAGCTGGAAAAAAACTGAAGAAAAGGATTTCCTCACTTTTAAATAAGTAAGTACATCGTAAACATATAAATAAATCAGCAAATTAGTGCCTTTTAACAGCAATGCAACACGCAGTCGGTGGCCAGCTGATGATACACCTCAATAACAGCAGATGAAGCTCTCCTGCAAAACCCGCCTTTTTCTTGCTTTTGCAGAATATGATCAAATGCATATATTTATATATCTATATCCACATATAAGGCGTATATACATCAAATATATACAATTACAGTATGCATATACACGCTACAGCAGCTAATAACAACCCATGATGCACATACATATATTGTACAGGGAAGCCCCTGGACCCATACACTTTTGCATGGTAATATATACATCTATTTCTTGCAAATTGAATGTAGACAACCAATTATCCTTTATCACCCTCACTGGGAGCCGAACGTGCGCGAGAGGAAAGCCTTAACATCGTTCAACTCCTGCTGGTTGGCGCTGTGCCCAAGGCCAGGATACAACTTGAAGGTTATATCTTCGTGACATTTTTCTGGACGGGCCCCCAAATCTATCAGCCTGTTCCTTACGCTTTCCAAGCTGGTCTGTCCATACACCGGACGCACCATGTCGTCTTGGGCGCCGTGACAGTGCAGAATGCGAGGCACCGCCTGCACATAGTGGGAAGAAACCTCTATTTCTTTGCCTAAGGGGCACCAAGTCGAGAGCGCTATTATGCCCCCCAGCTTGTGCACAGAGGTCAGGCCCACGAGGTAGGCTAGGGCCCCCCCCTGGCTGAATCCGCCCACGAGGATGCGAGAAGGGTCGATGCCAGCTTTGATTTCCGATTCAATTATCTTGTCTATGCGCGCTTTGCTAGCCATTAGCCCCTCTTTATCTTCGCTGGCGTCAGCAGACAGGCCCCTAATGTCACTCCATGCTGTCATTCGAACCCCCATGTTGAGAGTAACTGGTCGAGTAGATGCTGTTGGCAGTATCAGCCTTGTCGTCTGGTGTATGTTCGCCGCTTCAAACAGCTGCAGCAGCTCCGTCCAGCCGCTTGCTGTATCCCCCAGCCCGTGCATGAATATTAGCGTGCCTGTGGCCCCGCTGGGGGCCCAGTGAAGGCCCTCTCCCCCTACACTATCGCCGGGCGAAAGCACGACAGCCATTTTCTCGAACGAAGGGGAAGCTGCTGCTGCTGCTGCTGTTGCTGCACACGTCGTAGCCGAGCGATTCGACGTTGCCTCGCTCCCGCCCCGAGCTCCCGTGGCTGCTGCTGCTGCTGGCTCTCGCTTCTGAATCGAAGAAGAAAGGAGACGCAGCAGCAAAGGCTTGTGCTTCTGCGCCGAATGGAGGGAAGCTGCTCGCTGGGGGGGAGGTGTAACGGCCAAGACAGGCAGGCGAGAAGCAGCTAGGGAGGCTAAACTGTGGCGAGAAGAGCGCTCTACTGAACTCAAATGGGTGGGAACACGAAATGATGAAGAAAAATATATGCTTTCCGCTGCAAACAGCCCCAGAACGCCGACCCAATGCAACTTGAAGAAGCGAGCAAAGAAACCCAGCGCCGCCCTGCGCGTCATCCCAACAGGCCAGAGGGACCTGTGGAATTCGCTAAACGAATACAGAATATTAATTTTCGTTCAAGCGCGGGAAAAAGGGAAAAAGGAAGAATATAATGACGGGATGCACTCAAACACACTCCAGGAAAGAGTTGCACTAGAACGGCTGCTGTGCTGCCATCGTCGGGCTCCTTCTCTCTCTCTGAGGGTCGCAGCGGATGCCAGTTGTTGGCCTTCGTCTATCTGTAATCATTTATTTCTCTATTATTTTGTCCTTAAATTCATAAAATTTTATTCAACACCGACAGTTCCAACCCATTAACGCATTCCACTACCCCCGCTGCAGCTGCTGACCCACCTTCGGCCACTAGCACTGCGAGGTGCGATCACTGGGACCCTTACAGGCTGTGTAGTTTTAGACAATCTACACACCAGACCCACCAGCTGTTTTTATGCAACTTTCGCATTCCAGTTTGTTATAATAACCTCCGTAGTGCTGCACACAAGGCCGCGCGTGCCCGCCCCACGTACCAGTTTTCGCTAGTGAGTCGTAAACGCAGAGCCTCTCGAACTAGTGCGGGGACCGTCGTGAGCTGCAACAAAACCAAAATAATTGGGACTTCGCAACAGAACTAAAAAGGGAGCTAGCTAACCCTAGCGGCTAAGGCGCCTTGTTCCCTAGGCACACCGGCCTAAGAGCCTAGGCTCGGTGCGAGACGCACGAGATTGCTTGGGATGCGCCTCGCATTAGGTAGTGCTGCATGACACACTAATTTACGGCCACAACCAAGCCCAACTGCTGCGCATACTAACATTTTCGGCAGTTATTAAGCGTTTGGTTGCCTTCGGTGCAGCGGAAATCCGTGATATTATCCACCGACTATGGCGGGCAGCAATAGTACTTTGTGACAGTTTGCAGAAGGGTCAAAAAAGGCATCAGCCCTCTCATCCATCTCCCAGCGCCCTTCGGAAAGTTGGCCCAAGACCTTGGCGTCTGTGTGTGTGGCGGCGTGAGATGCCTCTACTGGCCAGGTAGATGTAAGGCGAGCACCGATGTGGAGGCAGCGCAGCAGTTCCGTAGTTCCCCCGAGTTATATAATCTCTTTCGAAGAATACCCGAGGACTTATAACTCTTTGCGGCACCTTCTTTATTAGAATGGGATGCAGCGCGAAGGTGCCGAGAGTTACGCAAGGAATACGTTGTTCCCGGAGCGCCATCTGGATTGTCGAAGACCCCCATCATGCAATGAGCTGTATATTTATTCGGCGTCCTGCAAGAAAGTATGGTATTACATAGTTGAGAAAGCCTAAGCAAGAACAAGTGTCAACAGATTCCTATATGGGGGATTTTCCGTCCAACGGTGGACTCAGCTTCTGTACAATTGATTCATGACGGGGCTGTTGCAAGCGAGACGCAATCGTTTCAGGCTCAGTGGGCAAGACCACATTCAACACAAGCGGCCTGTCATGCAACAGGTAAGCGAGAAGCAGGGCTTCGTGAAATCTCGGACGTTTTTGCCTTGTCGTGGTAAACTGGTCCAACATAGATGCCCCCTATCATGGCAATATAATGCACATCTCAAAAGCTGACTCTTTCCTCCCAACCCATTCTTGTGCCCCACGAGCCATTAGCAAGCGTAGTCACAGACATTGCGCCAACAAATGGGCAGATGTGCAGCATCTCGTTGCCATGACTTCCGGAATCAAGTCCACTTCGCAGCCGATATTAAGCAGCGCGCGTAACTCCTCATTACAAATTCAAACGTAAATAAATAGACAGCTGACCCAAAAACGGCCTAAGGTGCGGCGACCACATGCTTCTTCCCTACCACTCTTCCGCAGGTTGTGTGTGAGGGCAAAGGGCTCCTGGTCGGCTTGCTTATTGCCCTCGCAGCGCTGCTCAAGGCCCTGCTTCTGCAGTTCCGTAGCATTCTGGATGCAAATGGAATCTCCAAACAAGAAACGCCTTCAACGTTCTGTACTCCGTCCCCGGTTCCTGTATGCTGAATTCGCTAGCTTCTGTCGGTTTTCGCTTCTAATCACCCTTTGGGGGGTTCAGTCGTGCTATCGAGAGCCTCTATATCTGGGTCATTTTCGAGCCCCTCTCCTTTCTTCTCAGCTAAAGCTGTAGAAATGAGGTTTTTCAATATTTTGTTCGCATGAACTTCATAGTTGCAATTGGCTAAAAGCTTAATTACCCCTCCCCCGCCAAGGCAGTTACCGATTGCCCCTCGGTGAAGCCAGTTCTGCAATTGACCAATTATGCAGAAGTTGTGTATCTAGTATTGGATTTCTGTTTACTAATGACGGATGGTTCTCGATGTAGCACTCTGTCGGCGCATCCCGCCGCTGGAGTTGTCCGAATTCGCCAGTTGTTTGCTCCCATGCGGGTAAACGAATAAACATGCATTCCAGATCAGGACTAGAGGTTTGAACGATTCAGACGTGCTCTGGGAACGCGGAATCCTTGCTTAGGTGTCAACATCTTCGTCGTATTTTCCTTTCTAATGGGGAAGGTGCAACTGAGAGTTGTAGATCGTCGACCGCGTTTCGAAAACTATGTTATATGTCATGGGAGCAAAGGCACGCCTCCGTTGCCCCCACATCGCGGCACGTCTCATATCTTGATGGCCATAAGGCGCAGAGGCATTCTTCCTGGATTGTTCTTTCTAGAAAAGCACTTTCAGCTGGAAGGGATGCAGAGGCATAGTATGTTAGAGCTCGGCGGGGTTACCGAAAGTTGGTCGCCTCCCCAGCAGAGGGCAGAGCAAGTTCAATATCCACTGTACAAGAGGGGAAGCGGCTGAGTTTCTGTTAAACACAGTTTTCGGTTGTATCGTAGGATCACCTTTGTGAATAATCATTCCTGTGCAGCAGCAGGCAACGGTGTTGCTGGGATGATGTTGTATTGATGCATATGTACCGATAGACTATGCGGTGCTACCAAGCATAATGACTATGCTTGAGCTTATTCAGGAATACCTGGGGCCTGCCTTTGAGTTAAACTAATTAAGGTGAAAGTTTGCAACGGGCTCTCGAAAACCAGCAGACATCCCGCCCCTTTTCCGGCGCCGTTATGAACGCCGGCCTAAATGGCTTGGGGTTAGGCGAGTTGAAGCAGCTTGATATCGGTCGTAGAGCACCTTGCTACAGCTAACGCTGCAAGGCAGCCTAGTATATGGCCAGCCTAGCCCCCCTTTACTGGATGAATTAACATTGTAGACAGTCGATAAGCAAGTACCTGGCACTACAGAATCAGTCTGGGAGCATGTAGAGGTTTACGTACAAACTTCACATAGACTGCCTTACAGCGTGTCGCTTCATTGCAATGAGTCTGAAGGGAGTAAGCGCACTGCGAGCCCACGTTACACACCTTCATGAAACTGACATACATATGAGACTATAAGTAATCCTTGCAGTTAAAAATACCGCCACATACGCACAAATATATTATCCTTAACAATCGCGACGCAATCGTTGTGCCAGGCAACGCCTCACTTCCCCCTTGCCAATGCCAGCTGAGGCTGTTTCACAATATCTGTTCTATGTCAATTCAGCGAGTCCTATTAAGGAGTTAATTATTTAAGACATTATTCTGGGGGGTATTTAGTTACGCTTGCAGCAAGCAAATTTTACAGGCTTCAGAACCCAGGACAGCCCCAACCAACTCTGTGTTGCTGTCTCACCGGTTTTCTGCGGCACCCCATTGCAGGAACCCTTGGAATTGTATCCCTTTCCTGTTTAAACACCTTGTGTTGGTTTGTACGTTTAAACATCTTATATTGGTTTACATTTCCAGTATGTCTGAGCTGTGTTAGTGTTTTATTGCTGGGGAAGCAGCAGCATGGCCTCTTGGTTACCCGCGGCGCAGCGATGGTAGCGCCAAACACAGCCGGCAACAGTCTTAAGGAAACCGAAGGCCAGGTTGCTTCGTTTGTTTCCTCTAAAGTGGTGCAGTCTGTCTTTTCACGTTCAACTGCTACATCTGGTGATACTCCAGACCGAGCCTCCTCTCCGGCTGGTTGTGCTGCAGTGGCTGGTTGTGCTGCCGGTGCTGCTGCCGACGTCAACGCTGCCTCAGGTTCAGCTTTCCGTCCTCTTCGATTTCTTCAACTTGTTGCTCTCACAGGGTTTCTGGCTGCTATAGCATCAGTCTTGGGAAAGCTGGCCTGTAGCTTCAGCCCCAGCGATCCGCTCCCGCAGTTGTCCACCTTCTTCTTGCATTGGCTGTGCCCCTCTCTCCCCGTCAACAAAGACGAAGTGTTGTTACACAGTGATGCAGATTGTGGCTTTACACATTTCAATCTGAAACCGGATGGGTTTGGCTCTCTGCTAGTTCAAACAGGGAGAGCAGCCGCGCTGCTAGCTACATCTGGCCCGGGGTGTAAGTTCGTCGATGCTGAGAAGATTGGAGGGGAGGTGTTTTTAGGTTCCGTTGCCTCTTTCTTTATTGTTGTGCTGCTCCTGCGCGCTTGCCTTTTCGGGAGTATGCTTGCATGCAACGGCCTTATGCTCAATTTCCATGTCAAGTCTCTCCTAGTTGCACCCTCTGCTGGCAGTAGCAGCGTCGCCATCTTTGCATCAAATTTCCTCTGCTCCGTTATTTTGTCGTGGTTGGTCCTCGGAGAGCATATAAGCTACAGGATCTTCGTCGGGGCGGCGTGCATGCTGTCGGGAGTTGCGCTGCTTTCTGCTTCGAAGACGCAGTAGCTGGCGATATACTTTTTATTTTGCTTTCAAAATAATACAAGCCTCGAATTTATCGCTTTAGTCATAATGGAGCCTCCTGCCCGTATGAACGAGGAGAAGGACGCCAGCAGCACAATGCAGTGTTCATCTGCTTCGGTGCCGCATGAGGCAGATGAGCTCTACAAGAACAGCTCCGACGCTGCAGCGCCCAGCGATGACTTTACCTCATCAGCAGACGCCGTAAAGGAGGAAGGGTTGAGAGCTTTCCGCGCCGGTGACTGGAGAAGCGCAACAGACGCCTGGAGCCGCGGGCTGCGCACGCTGGAATACATCTTAGCGAGGGAGGACGAATTCGATGAAGACAAGAAAAAAGAGTTTGTTACTGTATGTCGTAAGATTAGGGAATTCGTAGAGTTGAGGCATTGAGAATCTAGGCTTAGGGTTCAGGGCCACGGTTTTCTACCAGCCACATTAACCTGAATACGCTCACATCTTCACTGTAAACGAACTGAACGTCATGTGACTGTTTATTACTATTGCTTCTATTACTATTATACCTCCCGTGCTTACGTTTGTGTGTGCAGATGCAGCAATCGTATTTGTTGAATTTGTCGCTCTCCACGCTCAAAGAGGGCCGCTGGGCAGCATGCATTTTGTATTGCGACAAAGCGCTGCAGCGGGACCCAAAAGCGTTGAAGGCTCTCTACAGGAAGGCTCAGGTACGAGGGAGCGAACAGTGTAGCAGTAACGTATCAATCTTTCGAAGCGTTCACTCTTTCCGTTTGTACTTTCGCCTAGGTTTGCGCAATTCAGTAGCATGTTGATTAAACACTGTTAAACACTGTTAAGTGAAATATCGAGTGCAGTTCCTCCAAAGCGGTGGGATTCAGCTCAAAAACGGGGAAGACGGGAAGGTTATTCATGAATGAAAATTGCAAATACGCGCGCACCAACCGCCGTGTGCTGATTGTGCTGTTTCATGTGGTTGTGCAGGCGCAGCAGGGGCTGGGGGATTTCGACGGTGCATTGGCAACCATAGATCGATATTTGAGTGTATCTCCAGACAGTCCTTTGGCCGTGTCCCTGCAGACGCAGCTGCGGCATCTGAAGGCTGCGCATGCGGTGAAGGAGAAGAAATTGTTGCAGGGAATGTTTCGCAATCTGGAACATGACCCACGTTCAGAGGCAGCGGCAGCAGCTGCTGCAGCGGAGGCAGCAACAAAGAATAAGGGTTTACTTGGTTCTGTCAAGGATTGGTTCAGGGGGTCCGGTTCGAAGCAGCAGCCCAGCACGGACGGTGCGCAGCAGCAAAGCCAGAATATACAAGAAGACATTGCCACGGTGCAAAGAGCTATGCGAGCAGCGGGCATGAACAGTACTAATAGCAACAAAGACTGCAATGAGGGTGCAATGGCGGAGGCTGTAGCTGCCTTGTTCGGGGGCAAAGACAAGCCTGGTAATGCGAATATCGAGGAGCTGAAGAAGCTCACCAGTTTCTTGAACAAGTACCAAACAATGCATGGAGAAGGGGCTTCCTTTATGGACAAGATGAAGTTTCGCGTATCCCTGGTGTGGTTTGGCATTCAGCATATCTGTGCATCGATCGGTTGCAAGCTGTGCCAGAAACGAAAGAGAAGTCAGGGACAAGAACAAACAGGACATGAGTGGGAAGACCTGCGATCCACCGCGTCTGCTTCCTCCAGCTCTCCACCCTCCGGATTCAAAGTTAACAGGGATATCCTCAACAGAACCCCGTCGAGGCAGAAGGGCCGCGTGACAGAAGCAACTGCTGCTAACAGACGCAGGCAACGGCAGCAGTTGACAAAAGGAACGACTTCCAGGAACAAAGTCGAAGATCTGGGTGAATTGAGCGCCAGTGAATCTTAAGGAGCTGAGTAGAAGCAGCAGTAATTGCAGCAGATGTGGGTTGCAGCTTCAGGAAGACACAAACATATGTAGATGCCTTGAGAGCCCAAAGACTGCTGTACAGGTGTGAGAGCTTGCGCAGCTGGAGTCGCATCGTTTGCCTGGGAGGCAGCGCTTATATTGTCTCTTTGTTTTCAAGTAGGCTTGAGGCAATAGTTTTTTCCTGCTGCTGGAACCTGTGCCTGTGGCCATTGGGCATTCGACAGCAGGTCTTGCATCGTAGCTGTACGCGAAGGGCTCTTTAGCTCAAGACACCATTAACCTTTACACCTCAATTTTGCTTCTTTAGAGTCAGGTGCACTACTGCTAGCCAGTTAAGAGTAGCACACAGGTAGTTTCATTTAGAAGTGAGCGCTAAACCGTACCTCGCATGAGATATAATTCAGTATAGCATGCCCACGTAGTGACCCCAAACGAACTACATCTCACCGGAAACGGGGTAAAATGGGACATACTACGATGCCGGAAGCTGGTGAAGATGCAACTAGTTCGTTTGTTGCAGCGTGTGGCCAGCCAGTTAAAGCGTTGCGTTTATACTGAGGGCTCACCAAAGGGCGATGGTACGTTTACTGAATGTGCTCGTTCCATGGGCTGCAGTAATGTTCCAGTACGTAAGATCCTATGATTGCGAAAAACGTGTAGTCCTCACGGCCGGAAGGCCGGCGGGGGGGAGCTCATCGTGCTGCTCCTTCGGTGTAGGAATTACAGGGCTAACTGGTACTCTAGTGGTAGTCATTCAACCGAAATGGCTGGGGAAGTCGAACTACTAATCCCCTCTACACAGCAAGTAAGGATTCACTGGAAAGCAAGCGCAAGACGTGCCAACAGGGCAGTTGAACAACCCCCGCCAAGAGCATTTGTTTACTCTTGGGGAAGAACTGAAAGGCAAAAAGAACAAAGTGCGTTATTTGCAGCAGCCACCAGCCGCCTTGGCCCATTCAAAGGTGCTGGCCGACGTCAGCGCTGCTCAAACTCCATGAAATGCCGCATCAGCGGCTACAACAATCAACCGACCAACCTCCAACAACTCAGTGCGCTGAATGAGCTGCCCTCCTCACTGAATTCAACCATTGAGGTTGCATGAATACAGCCTCCTTTCTGAAGCTCCTATGTGCGTTACAAAGGATGAACAACCCTATGGAATTTGGCGCCCGAGGCGATATCAATCATCAGCCCCTGGGCACCATATATTCATTAGCCTCTGTTGCCACTGAAAGATGCGGCGGCGTTGATGTGCAAGTAGACAGACCTCATTTACCTCATACCGGGCAGCTTTCCCTTCACAGTGTTCGATCTGATCTGCTTCGATGACCCTTTTAGATCTTCGTCGTAACGCCTCCTGGCGCTGCAGCCACGGACTGGAGCAACCAGCAGTACATGCCATCCGCCAGTTGCTCGCCAGAGCGGCTAGCCAAGGCAGGTAGTTGTTAGCCAGTTGCCTATGTTTGTGTGAGGCGCGGCAGATGCAAATGCAAATAATGTAATTAAAATTCTGCGGGGCGAGAAGTACGGCGTTCTTCCGTTGCAGGCGGAATGTCAATTTCAGGGTCCAGTTGCGCATTGTAGCTCAGACCGACGATTTCTTCCACGGTCACGGATATGAATTTAGGACCAGGGTTAAAGGTATCTACAAGATCCTGGGGGTCCTCCTTCAGTGTTCCAATGCGTTTGCTGTAGTACAAGCGCAGGCGAAACTGCTCCTTCATCCATCCATCTATCAACACAGTGCGTGCGGCCAACTCCGTATCTGACAGGTCCTCTTCCCTGTCGCGGGGCTCCTCGGCATCGAGTGCCGCCACCTCATCAGCAGAAAGCTCCAGCCTCTCAGGTATAGGCGCCCCCTTCCGTTCGTAGATTCGTATTTCCTTCTTCCGCCTCACTTCCCACAGCCGCTTGTCTGTCTCCTGACGCAGCTCAATAAACAGCTCCGGAACATCTAGCCCCCTGGGAGGGTGGCGAACCACAGAGTACGCCTGTTGCAGCAAATGAGGGTTGTTCTTCACCCTCTTGGGCCCGCTCAGCACGTCGCGATATATCGCCTCGTTCAAGCACTCCAACGCCCCCTGATACTTCGGCCTGGACGCAGAAAACAAGAAACCAACAACAGAAGCGAACCACAATCACCTCCCGCCCTATTGCACTAGCGCATTTCAATAGTAGCCAAATTATCAGTCGAATCAAGAACTTTTACCTGCTGAAGGGATATGCGTGTAAATATATACATACACGCATATGCCTTCAGCCGCTCAGAGCTGCTACGTGTGCAAGTACCCACCGAAACCGCTCCCCTTGAAGGGGAAATTGCACACACAGTTTCACTTACGGAGTCTGCAGACGGGGGACAAAGATTCTGTCGAGGAGTTCATTGAACGCCTTCACCTCCTGGGCCTCTTTAGCAAGAGGATGGGCTGGTGCGTTCTGCAAATGCATGGGCATGAGCGTAGTGGGAACTTTAAATAATCACAAATTCCTTGGCCATACACACCGCGGAACATATAACAGGTAAATATATACCTAACGCGTCGAGCACAACTACTGGGTAATGTGCAGCATTGCAACATGCCTCTTCCTAGGTGAGAAAAAAGCAATCGAACTTAAGCAAGAGATGCTAAACAAGTAAGCAATCAGTAGGGATTGCTAGGCAGAGCGCTGCCGTTGAAGAAAAATCACATGCAAGAAACGTACCTTTCCCACTTCGGAAAGGGAACTGAAGATGCTTTCTAAGATGGCGTTATCCGGTTTAATTGTGGGGATGTCGCTGCTCGATGTAGAACCCCTCAGGTTGCTTTGCTTTTTCGAACCATTACCTTTGGCTGCCTTATTCTGATTGCTTCCTCCTCCCTTGCCCACTTGCTCGTCATCTCCGTTTATCTGCCCTACAGTGGAGTCCTCTGGGCTGCCCTTAGCATCACCACCTCCTTCAGAGTTCTTCCCCTCACCTCCCCCCAAATCTTTGGGCCCCTCTTCACCCTCGCGGCCGTTGGAGTTCCCTGCTTCAACTGCCCAGATGCCAGTGCCATTTAAACCCCAGAAATCCAAGCGGTTCTCTGGGCTTGAGGGGCTTTGTAGGGTGCCCAGTAAAACCACAGCAGCAGCTGCAGCTGCTGTGCGCCGCAAGAACTTCGAAGCTGTCATTGTCCGAAGGTTGCAAGTCATAAAAAATCCGTGGGCCGTATGTAGAGGGAGGAAAGCCGATAAACTGCAGCTGCTCCCTCATGCACCGTCTAGCTGATGGAGAGGGAGGAAGCTGCTCCTGCAGGTGCGCTTCCACAAGAGAAGTTTGGATTCGCGTCAAAACAAGCGGGTAAACCCATAAAATACATAAACCCTTCAATAACGCTGCGGCCCCAAAGGGAGGGTCAAAGTGGCAAGCAGCCGATGTCACTGCAAGGCGTACTCGCCACTGGAATGAGGCGAAACACCACCAGCTTTCAATCAGTCCCCTCTAACGATTAAAAAAAGAAGCTTCTGCATTTAATAAAGTATAAAAAGCAGGAAAGTGGAGTCGACAACTCCGCAACAACGCCTAAAACCAGCCCGGGGCAGCAGCCAGGGCAATCGCTCTCACCAAGGGATTGGAAGGGAACGGACGTCCCACAGAAGCACCTTTAATCAGGAGGAAAGCAGCGCTAAACTCGAGTTGATTGTTTCTTTATTAACATTCTAGTTTTAAACAACATAAGAAATCGTCTCTCTAGTTATTGTAAGCGGCAAGTCACGCAATCGTCTGCTGCGTTTCCAATGTGCCAAGCAGTATCGGCAGCATCGCTCAGCAGGGATTAGCGGAAAATGAGCAAAGCTCACAAGGCTGTACATTTTCCCCACGCTCTAGAGGCTACACGCTCTTCTGCGTCGTTCTGTTAACAACAAATTTCCTACAGCCCCTCGTGGCTTGAGGCCTGTGCTGGTAGCTGGGCGGGATCTGTTTTGGTCGTTTGATTACCCCTTTCGTCAAAGATTCTTTAGCCAACGTTAGCCAGGGAAGATTCTAATGAATACTACTGGCCGCTAGCTCCTAGCTTTCCCGCTTTGGGGAGGGAGGAGGTGGCCAAAGTAGCCAGGGGCCCGCGACGTTACCAGAGGACTAGCGCAAGATACTAGTCAAAATACATAATTAAGAGCTTCAAAATAGCAGCTTACCCTTTTAGTCAGCAGATGTGTTGGACATAGCGAGCCTAGTAATGGTTGAGAGGAAGCTGCCTGTCAACAACACACACCGGTGCAACTAGTGCTGCAGTGTAATGGCGCATGGAAAAGTAACCAAGCTCCCTTCCCTGCATACGTAAACACTGCAAGCAATTTTTCAAGGCCTACTTTGACCGTATTAGGTAGGCTACGCACATGTAGAGGCATGCGTAAAAACTTCGGCCAGGCCACACTACAGACCGCCAGTGAATAAAATCTATTAAGTTGTAGATTCAACTACTGCCTACCGCTTGTCCTGGCAGTCATTCGTTAGAGTATAAGCTCTGTTATACTGATGGAGTGTGGGTTGGGGTAGCCGTCTCACGCTAATATGAAAAAAGTCTGCGGCTAAGTTCTGGCTGCTGGCTTCGCTCGCAGGCCCAACTTTAGCAGGAGCTGGCAGCTTCAAAACAATTGCCAAATTAGCAAGAAACCTGAGAAGCAGACTTACGCCTCTCCACTAGAACTTATAGTCCTTCCTATCCATCAAATTAAAAGTGAACTGCACAGGAGCAGCACAGTGATGGTCCACCGAGGTAGCACGCTGAACCAAACTGAGCGACTCTTTTAAATATGGAATAGAAAGGAGGGAGGGAGTGTGTGAATGGGATAACTGAGCCGTATATCAGGAGGTGGCTGTACTAACGCAGCGAGGAAAGTTTTCTGCTGAGCGCCTCCCTCTCGGAATTCCCTTTCCGGAGAGAATGCTACTAAATGCGCTGCTTAAGGAAGGCTGCATTCATGTCAATGCCGATTATTGTTATTGGAGGAATAACGGAGTAGTCGTTTCCCGTGCATGATTCTACAGGGGATTTCCTGTCACTGTATTGCTGAACCACATAAATTTCATTGCAGCGTTGCAGCTCCGTACGCTGATGTAAAACTCTGAAGTTCGACGGCGAGTTGTAACGTTAGGATGTCGGGTATCCAAAAACTTGGATAAACCCTAAATCACAGCGTTGTAGAAACGTCAACTTAAATTCACACCTGCTGATGCAGCAGGGGCCAGACCTCATTTGCAGTGTTGTCGACACAGAACCTTAATGCAGTGATATGTTTTCGATGCCGGGAACCCAGTTGGTGGATGGGCCTTGTAGGTTCTGTGAGATGTGTTGTGGCGTGCGCAGTCTGTTGGGACCTTTGTGTACAGAAATAGCCCAGTTTACACAATGCGGTAACGCAAAGTTTCGCGCAGCTAGCGCAGCTGCCCTTCCTGAACATGAAGAATGTCAACTGAATGTGCGCTCATCGTACTAACGGCACTGTGTAGACGTGTAACTTTAGTGAGCACAAACCCACGTAAGCAGCGCAGTCTCGCGAATTTACGCCGACCGTCATAAGGAATCGAGATCCGGTATGAGATATGACTGTAAAGCGGAGGAGCATATCTTCTTTTAGAGCACTGCGAAGTTTCCTAAACTCATTACCGGAGCTAAAACAAAACAATACTGGGCTTCACGTCATCAATATTAGGGACAATGACCCCCATAGCCGCCTGTATACCTGGAATAACCGCCACGAGTGCCGAAATGAACAGATGAAATCGCAGCACGAAGCCCATGACGGCGAAGAGAATGCTGTCAACAGCTACTCCTGTCCTCTAGCTGTGTTCACAACAGCACGCCAGAACTATTTTCTCCTCTGTATAGGCTGCATTTGCTTTTCCGCAAATTCTTCCGTTCGGTGAGCCAGGCGAAAGGGATTAAGTGTTGGTCCTGCATCAACAGCACGCGGCTCATGAATGTTTACAGTTGTGAAACGCCTCCCCCAACGCTTCGTTTCAGATGCCAAGGCCTGGCGATCTGATTCTTCCATGAAACTGTCATCAACTGGCTGCGCTGTAGAGGGTCTCTTGACAACTGGTTGGGTAGATGTCATAGCAAGGGGTGACCATGAAGTGCTTGGACCACCGCTTTTTTTCACAGATGAAGGTTGAATGTTTTGTCTGGTGGCCTCTGCTGTTTCGGTTGCTGTTTCTCCTTGTATTTCTATCTCAGATATGCTGCGACCCCTCAGCCATCCCACAGCAGCATGTGATACACCGTCTCCCGCTTCCCGTTGAACAGGCTGTTCTCTCCCCACTTGTGCCACCGTGCCGAAGATGGAATACGCATTGCGTAGAGCCATGGAGACGCGTCTTCCCAGACCGGGGACGGCCCCTTCAGATTCAACTCCGGTGTTCTGCTCACTACTTTCTGGGCCCTGTTCCACACGTTCCGTGTCTCGAACCTGCCCGTGTTGAGCGGCCTTCATTGGTCGCCCTACGAAGGGTACAAAAGGAGGCACAGAACAAGTAACATGCCTTTTGCTTTCCTTGGAAGAAGATGCTTCCAATGCTTGACAACTCTGAACTCGACGCTCAGCCACGCTGCCGTTATCGACCTCTGGGGTTTTCTTCTCTGGCGCATGTGGCATCACATCATCTGCAGTTACTTCTTCACACGCAGTATTAGATGCCAAAGAGCCTTCCAAATGGGAGGATTTCTTTTGTTCTATCTCTTGGGAATCCTTTGGGCCCCGTGGAGCATCGCTTTCATTGTGTTGCCTCTCCAGACTGCCTCCTAATCCACCAGGTTCCCCGACCAGAACAGCGGGGTTAGAAGCAGCACCTGGGCTGCTGTGTTCAAGTACATCCTCTTTTTCAACTTGAGCTGCTTCAGTTGAATAAGACTTATCACTCAATTTGTCTTCTCCTTGTATAGTACCACTTTCGAGAACAGGTGAAGACGTACACAGCTCTCGCGTAACACGGGCCAACGAATCTTTATCACCCCCAGGAACACTCTGGGGCCTCGCAATAACTGGGCTCTGTGACCTCGCATCTGCACAACGCGTGCTAGACGGAAATGCCCCTTTAGATAAAGGGCTCTCGGCCACATTCGCTGCATCTGGAGTACCTGAAGCTCCATACGCCCCGTTTGTTGTAGTTAATGGTACATTTGTCTGGGGAGGTTCAGTTCTGGGCTGCCCAAGCTGCGGGCTTTTGCTGTATCCTGCATCTGGAGGGCCAACTGGCACTGACTGCTTGCTTCCAGTACCGATTTTGTGGTGACTGATTTTACCGTCAGCACAAGTAACACTCGATTGCCTCCGGAGTGCTGGTAGCCCCTTGATGCGCCCTGCCGTCAACGATTTGAAAGTGGGCATAGGCTGTTCATTGGATGGCTGGGCACCTTGAACGCATATTGTCTTATTGTCAGATTTCCCTGTAAATTCACACTCACGTAAAAGAGGCACTGCTTGAACACGCTCCAGAGGAAATAGAAAGGGCTTGCAGTACAGGCGTACAAAATGGCAGACGAAGTAGCAGAAGCCTTATAGCAACAGCCTACGCCTCCGTACCTGAGAGATGGGTTTCTATGGTAGATGGAGGCACTGGTATCTGGCTCGGAGAAATGCCTCTCTGGGCTTCACGAACTGCACGAGAGTCGATGGGCGGTCTTGCTGTTTTGGCATTTGGCTGGCTCAACCCCCCAGAAACGTCATTCAAGAGACTAGAACTGGCAGGCTTTACGTCGATTTTGTCTGTACACTTCGTAGTTGGAGCACTAAAGTCCCACTTCATAGAACGTACAACAGACGCCGCCTGGACCCATGTCCTCACTTCGTGGCCCCGCCAATGGGCTTGAATCAGAATTGCTTCCTGAGGCGCGCAACATGACGGTTGACATACACTAATGAACAAGTGGAACCCCCACAAAGGAAAAGCCCTCTGCAAAATATGAAAGCTAGTTTTCTATGTATGCAATGCGCGAGGTTTCGGAAGGCTTACCGAGATGTCCTTTGCAGTAGGGATCAGTGGGTCATGCGCTGGAAGTTGTCCTTTAGGTCCTGCTTCAGCGGTCGCTTGCGATGGACGAGCAAAGGAAGAATTCCCCGACAAAAGCGGCTTTGCCGTGTCTCCATGATCAGAGGTTTGGCTAAAAGAAGTATATGAAGGTATCCGCAGGGTAGGAACACAGGTGCATGGGACCGATTCAGTTTTAGCCACAGGCGGACCTGTAAGCTGAGCTGCTCTGATAAAGACGCTTTTAGGCTGCTCCCTGCTTATTTCGGACATATCGGATTGAATGCTTGCTGGGGCAGGCAAGTAGTCTGGGAGACTGGAGACTGGTATTTCTGACGTAGGGGTTGGCTTCCCTTCACCGTGAATCAGTGCGGGGAGCTCAGCACCAGAGGATGAATGGTCAACTTTTGGTTTCTCAGGCTCCTCGTGCTGCTCAGGGGACTCAACAGCATGCTGCGGGATTGATCTGTCCCGATCCTCTTGCACAACAGACCAGGGAGCAACCGGTGGCCCTACTCGCTGGACAAAGCTTTGCGAAGAAGAGCTTCGCTTGGGGACTGCCTTGAGTGTGAGTGTTTTGCCGCCTGCTGTGCGTGTAGGGAGCCTCCTGAGAGTTTCTGCCTTGGGTGACTCCATAGGTGGTTGCACATTTGACCCTTTATCCTGTACAGCATGAGCACAAGGCTCTGATTCACCGTGTTGGACACGCGAGGTACGCGTACCCAGGTCAACGACATCTCTGGAGTCAACCCCCCTAGAAAATTCCCCATGGCGAACATCTTTGGAATAGGCTGAACACAACATACAGACAGGCAAGAAGGCCACTAAGCTTGCGAGCCACCGAAACGCTGAGCAGCCCGTCACCTATATTCACCTGTGGTAGAGGGCTAGTGAAAAGGCAGGGGAAAAAACAGGGCAGCATTTAACAAGAAATTATCAACAGCCGGCAGAACCGGAACAACAATTGAACCCCGCTACTTGATGCCAGGCACGCATTACCGTGTGGGGGTGGCAGAGCAGAAGGACGTCTTGCTGATGTAGCCTCAGGCACACACTGAGCCGTTTTCTCTGTGGCAACGCCTCCACCAGGGCGACCACCACGGTAGGCCGCCTGATTTTTCTCAGATCCACAGACAGCGTCCACCTCCCCTGTTATTCGAGATGCTTCCGTCCGTGACACAGGTGTCACACCCGCTGCCGGCACAAAGTTTCCACCATGGGCAAACTGCACCGCAGAAGGACGCCCTACTTCTTTCCCGGTTCCCTCAAATTCTCCAGCCGCTCCAGCCCCTCCTTCCCCACCTGAAGGCTCGAGCAAGCGTTCAGCCTCGTCCTTCGCCAAAGGACCATGTACAACTGCTTCTTCTTCGGCTGCTGCTGCTCCTTCTGGGTGTGCTTTAGGTGCTGCAGGTGCTGCTGCCGGACTGCTGGGGTCGGAGGGCTGGGCGGGTTTGGCTGCAGCAGCTTTGGGAGCAGGTGGTGCAGCAGGAGGTCCTTTTGCAGTCGCCTTCACCGCGACTTCTCCACCCTTCCCCCGTCCACCCTTAGCGAGGCGTTCAGCTTCGTCCTTTGTCAAAGGACCATATACAACTGCTTCTTCTTCGGCTGCTGCTGCTCCTTCTGGGTGTGCTTTAGGTGCTGCTTCCCGGCTGCTGCTCTCGGAGGGCTGGGCGGGTTTGGCTGCAGCAGCTTTGGGAGCAGGTGGTGCAGCAGGAGGTCTTTTTGCAGTGGCCTTCACCATGCCGTCTGCACCCTTTTCCCCGCCATGCTCAGCGAGGCGTTCAGCTTCGTCCTTTGTCAAAGGACCATATACAACTGCTTCTTCTTCGGCTGCTGCTGCTCCTTCTGGGTGTGCTTTAGGTGCTGCTGCCGGACTGCTGGGGTCGGAGGGCTGGGCGGGTTTGGCTGCAGCAGCTTTGGGAGCAGGTGGTGCAGCAGGAGGTCCTTTTGCAGCCGCCTTCACCATGCCTTCTGCAGCCTTCCCCCCTGCTGCAGTGGGAGCAGGCGGTGCAGCAGGAGGTCCTTTTGCAGTCGCCTTCACCACGCTTGCTGCGCTCTTTCTTCCTGCCCCTTCGACTACCCGTTCGGCTCCTTCTTTCGCCAAATGCACATTTACAACGTCGTCCTCGCCTGTTGCTGATATATCTGACCGTACCCGTTCTGCTGCTGCCGCAGACCTGTAGGATGTTTGGGGGAGTTGTGCTGATACAGCCTTCGGACGCGGGCGGAAGGCAGCAGGTGCAACCGTTCCCACCTTTCGCCGACCTTCTACCGCCCTCCGCCCTGCACGCTCAACGACACGTTCAGCTTCGTCCTTCGACAAAAGGCCATATATAACTCCTTCGTCGGCAGCCGTTGCTCCTTCTGGGTGTGCTTCAGGTGCTGCTGCCGGACTGCTCTCGGACAGCTGGCAGGATCTGGATGCAGCAGCATTGGGAGCAGGCGGTGCAGCACGAGGTCCTTTTGCAGCCGCCTTCACCATGCCTTCTCCACTCCCCCCTGCTGTACCTTCGAAAGAAGGTGGTCCACCAAGTGGTACTTTTGCAGAGGCCTTCACCCAGCCCTCCGCAGCTTTCCCTGTTGCTCCTTTGGCAGCAGATGGTCCAGCAGGAGGTCCTTTTGCAGTCGCCTTCACCACGCCTTCTGCACCTTTCCCCCCTCCACCCTCAGCGCGGCGTTCAGCTTCGTCCTTTGTCAAAGGACCATATACAACTGCTTCTTCTTCGGCTGCTGCTGCTCCTTCTGGGTGTGCTTTAGGTGCTGCAGGTGCTACTTCCCCGCTGCTGCTCTCGGAGGGCTGGGCGAGTTTGGCTGCAGCAGCTTTGGGAGCAGGTGGTGCTGCAGGAGGTCTTTTTGCAGTCGCCTTTACTAGGCC
>HG713278.1:11628-22693 GCA_000499725.1 Eimeria brunetti | reverse complement strand
AGCCCGTTACGTACAGTGAGAGGTGCAGCTAGGGTAAACACCGAAACCAGCAACAAGCGGCCCCTTACTAGGGCACTTTACACACCTGTGGGATAGCAACAGTGATACCAAGCGACTTTCCCCCGCGTGTTTTTTCTTTAACTGAACGCACCTCCTCTTCCTAAGGATGATCAGGTAGCCTTTCATGCCCGTATATAGTTTGGCGTAATAAACGATAACATGCACCCACGAACACACGTTCCACCACCGAGCCTAAAATCTCCCTGCCCACCACTCTATACTCAGAGATGTCGGGCCAGCAAATAGGCACACGGCAGTTGATAACCACGGCAGTTGATAACCACGAATTTCATACCAGAGCGGCTCTCTGCAGCCACGACCAAAACGAGCCCCTGCCAAAATCCACAAACTAGATTCGAGTACCAACGGAGGAAACGCAACCACGACCGTCGCACACACGGTGATCTGAATGCGCACTGCCTGGTCATCAGCATATACAAACGAATAAACCACCACCCTCGTCTTCACCACATACTCAACAATTGCTGCATGCGCGGCTCTGTATATCAAAACGGACCAACTAGATTAGCTGTCATCATCAAATTCATACGAAATTACAAATGCCGATGCGATTGAAATTCGAAGAGCAAAGAAACCAAACTGGAAGGGTAAAAAACACAGTGACGCGCGCAGCACATCGACACAAAACGTACGTCAACATCAGGGGCTGCTCATTCCTTCACGTCGCGCTCCAAGCACCTCCAGGGTCGACGGCCGTTTGGCCACTGGCTCCTCCGCCGAACCGTCGATGCCGGCTCTACCACGCATACCTTCTTGGCCTGGAAGGTATTCAGTTAGAATACAGTGGGCCTGCATTAAGTATAGGCTGGAGGACAAACACAAGCGGAAATACACATGTGTGAAAACTCCGTGGCCAGTCCCAGCTGACTCGTCAATGCAGTCCCCAGGGAACCGGAAGCGGCAAGAGTGCAAATACGTCTACTTGGCAACGCTGGTGAAAGGCAAAGCACCCTCGTAATCAAGAAGAGACACAAAATAGCATGCGAATGCGAGTGCAGACTCCTTCCTACTCCGGGCCTTGCTATAGCAGTCCAGCTACGTGCAACTGCAGCACGTTACAACTATGCAAACGTCAGCCTGAGCGCGCCACGAGTTCAATGCGCGGCTGCTCAAGCTGGAGTATGGCTAGGCAGCTTCCAGTGCTTGCTTGGATATTGCAAACCTGCAGAGTACTGCAATTGCTGCCGTCTGTGTACTACAGGGACACCAGGATATTGCATGCCGGCGTCACGGAAACATCTGGACAACGTTGAGTGAGGTAGTTGGCCTCACGTAGGGCAAATCAGAAAGGTGCAATCTTTTTGTCCGCATCCGAATCCAGCAACATTTTACAGTGCTGTGGCCTGTAGGCAGCCAATACTGGGACAAAGTCCGCGGTGGCAAAGACCATTTGAAAGGGACGCGCTTTGATATGTCGGAGTTGTTTCATCGACCCTGAATATGGCACCAACTTTCCGGCAATGGGAGATGGATGCCTACAGTGGATACGCAGCCTCCGGGTCTAAGTAGAACTGGCCCACATTTAGGGCGCACATAAGAGTTGGGATCGAAGTCGATGCAGCGAATAGGTTCACTGGGTCTCGTTTGGTGAGAAGCAACATAGACTACGGACGTTTATCTGCTGCCGCCAAACAATCAATAGTTTTGCCGATGCGTGCATGCAGCTGCCACCTCAGTACTTTTAGCTCGGCAGCGCTCTACGGGGCATAGTTGGGAGTTGCACTGACCCGCCAGGACAAAGGGCAAAATATCATGCTTTGCTTGAAACACCCGTGGCTCTGACAGGTACTAACAAAATTATTCTGTGCTCCGAAAATTCCTTGTCCTCGACAATATCGCACTGCGTTCGTTTAAAGTGTCACGAATTGGTGAACGTCATGGCCTACATGGAATGAAATCCTCGCGACCGCTGGTGTACGTGTCTGCTGCCACTGCGATTATGGCTCAGTGCTGTATACAGGAAGTGCCTACTTTAACCTTTGGAAAAACTGCTTGCAGATGAATTCAATCGACTAAGTATGGCCAATGCCATAACTAGCTCAACTCAGCGGCGGCATTCAAGCTTTTGTGGGGTGGCCGGAACCAACGCTTTGCCATAGGGATGCCTATGCTTCGCACAAACGTTGACCAAGTTGATAGTGATTCTCAGAACCCCAACTGGAGTTAACCTGCGATGTCAAGAGCGATTACGCTAAAGTCCCATGGTGCCAGGCGCCTGCATATCATGGCAGCGGTACGCTGTGTACCGTTCCCCCCGTTCTCTGGCTTCTCGCTAATAGTCTCGCCACTGCTGAAGACAACCAGCAATGAAAAAAATTAAGGGGCGACGTTGAAGGTGGGAGGCCTACATGTGATAACAAACGGCAACCTTGAGAGAAAAAGCATAACCAGACAATCATTTGCTACTCCAGCCTTGGCGCTCCCCCCAGGCTTCTACGTACTTGCTTTAACTGAAGGCCGAATGATGAGTTGTGTGGACCAACGGGGACTGAGGAGGCGAAAAGCCAATCTTACGGGGCTGAAGTACTCATAAATCATTATTAAGCGTACCCTCTTTGTCGTTTGGCTCAACGTTCGACACTGGTGCCCTCTATTAAATGAAGGGAATGCACTAAAAATCGGGTTAGCCAGAATACACCACCTTAGCAAAGTAGCGTAGATTTCGATAGGCGAAGCGTACCAGCTTTGTGGACAGCAGCCGACATCTAGCAGTCCTATTCCACAGAATGGAATGAGCTAAAAGTCGAGCTAGCCAGAATACACCACTTTTGGTGTTGATAGAGCACTTCGCTGAGGGGGCCATGCCCACAAGCGCAGCAGTGCTACACAAAGAAATAGCTACGCTGTGAAGCCCCGACTGGGTTGGCTTCCTGCCCCACTTGAGTACTGCGGTAGGACTGACTCTGCAGCACCGTGTTCAGGACCGTCAAAGTATGCACGAATAGGAAATTGTACCATCCCCTGAGTGCACGAAAGGAATCTGCACACGGCCGCGGTCTCCGGGGGCCCCTTTAAGGGCGCCTTGCACTGTCCTCTAACACTATTTCCTGAGGTGGATTAGGACATCGCACTGACGCAGATGTCCAGGCGACAGCGTATAATCACATCGCACGTTTCGCACCGACGCGAAGCAACGTGGCAGCGTACGCGCTGTGAGTAGTGTACTCCGACGTACGGAAAGCGTTTACTGGCACCACAGCTGTGACGCTGTGGTGCCAGTAAACTACTAAAGCACGCCTGGCTGTTAGAGGGGACAGCGTTTTATCCACGCATATGCTACTACCCACTTCCTGAAGGTATGCACTGAAACATGCGACATACTAGTTTTCCGCCGTCGCTCATTACTCGTGTACAGTGGTTGCGTGGTTAGTCAAGAATTCTCTGATCAATAAGCTCTGCAAGCCCTCTCTGCTAAGGTACACAAAATGACGAAGGCTCCAGCAGATGAGCCGAATTATGCAGCTGCTCTCCGCTAGGGTTACACAACGGACAAGCTGGCATGAAATACTCTAGCACTTTTGTTTTGCCCAAGCAGGGCAAAACAAAATCGACCCTAAACGTGCATCAGTGTGTTCATTGCACACTTACCCACTGCCAGCATTCCCCCTGTCGATTCCAGTAAGCATCGTTGTGAGGTAAGGCAACTTCACACTATGCTCCGAGAAACCGAATGCCAGGCGTCGCAAGTGAAAGCCCAAGTGCTCCGAGTCAACAGGCTACGCACAGTACACGGTCTTCGCAGCTCTGATATGCCATGCAGGGTGAAGAACCTATCATATTACAAGTATGATGGCGTAGCTCGTTACGCCAATACAAACGTGGAGAAGACAGAACGGAGTCAGCATTTCCTGTCTCAGATGCGGTTTATCGGCGAGCGCTGGGTAGCGCCGCAGGGAACCTACCGACTTACAGCATCCTGCGGCAACGCAACACAACAGGAAGAGAATTTTGTTGGAAAACTGCCTTTTCGGCAAAACGTTACCTACGCAGTGGCGAAGACGAAACACTTGAAAATTTTGCACGGAACCTTACTACCTGCAAGCTCGTCGAGAACAATGACTGTGCCCAGCCGGCCTAAGGGCAAAACCTGTATGTATCACAACTGTGTACAACCCTTTGCTGGAAGCAAGCAGCTAAGGTTTTTGTTTGCGGCCTTACCACCTGACAGTTGTAGTGGAGTATCGCGGCTTGGGGAAAGGGTAGCCCGTACAAGGCGTGCTGAGCACTCACCAGCGCTTTCTTTCACGTGTATGCCTTCAACAGTCATCAACAAGTTTGCCGCGGCCCCATATCTACCCAGTAAGATTGCAACGTGTTTCAATGTCTTCGTCATTCCACCGTGTGCACAGCTCCAACTGGTGGCGATACTTGCCGAAGATATGAAGCTGTTTCCCCCGCTACGCGATTGGCAGCATGCTCTAAAGCCTTAAATCCGTTTTTAAGTGTCTAAACCTGAAATAAAGGCAGTGGATCCAACGCTTTTACAACGCTGTTACAGTGTTCGAGTGCACCTGCAACTTTATTCTCCGGTACTGTCCGTACCACGCATTTTTGTAGCCTCCTTGTTCTCTACTCAGCTACAAAACCATATATTATGGTTACCACATTCACTCGATTGAATAGAGAATCTTCGCGAGTAACAAAATTTTCCATAGTGAAATAAATAAACTGCGATTTTCTATACCTTGATAACCGCTCCTCTGCGTTAAGGCCAAGTGAAGCCTTCTTGAAGTACTTCCTGTACTTGTATTAAGTCCTGCACCCACTCTGTCTTCAGACGCACCGCCCGTGCGTACGTTGCTTTCCAGTGCTTTTTTTCGCAGTGCTGGTTAACTTGAGCCTACTCATCCCCTCAACAAACCTAGGTGGAGCTCAGGACATACTGGCTTCAGCCACGTGCAGTCAAGTGGAACTTCGAGCTTTGCCGCTCTTTCAGTTTTGGCCCAGCATCGTCCGCTACTGCCCAGAAACGACTGCGATTTTATAGGTAAT
The DNA here is from genome assembly GCA_000499725.1 of Eimeria brunetti. Classification (NCBI taxonomy): domain Eukaryota; phylum Apicomplexa; class Conoidasida; order Eucoccidiorida; family Eimeriidae; genus Eimeria; species Eimeria brunetti. The sequence goes on along the minus strand of HG713278.1, from coordinate 17,620 downwards.
CTTGAACTTACTGGCTGGTACACGGTGCAAGCTGCTCACCCAGGGTGGAGTTATGAAAACGTGATGGTGGGAGCAGTCAGATTCCACTAAATGTTCCATTTCATAAAGGTGTTTGGGGCCTTAAAAACGTCGAAACGGCCGGGTACAGAATGTAAAGAAGCGTAGGTCGCTTGAGGGACCACTCAAATTCATCTAGGGCTTCCAAGTGTGCCAGGTTCAGCCGCACAGCACACCCGACCGTGAACCTGCATCGGCAACAAAAAGGAATCGGTTTCACGCCTTCATTTTTTAAGCATAGCTTTCCGCGAAACACATAGCCAAGTACGCGCTAACACCTGTTCCGGTAACTGACCGACGGAAACAGTCCAGATGAGCAAATACCGTCTACGGCATTTAATGCTGCTCTTGCCTGTAGGCCACTTTTTCCTACAAGAAGCTTGGCTTGAAAAGCATCGAGGATAGCGTATCGCCGCTGTTTTCAACCAGCTGGCCGGCTCCTTCAGCACCCCATTCCCCCTATTTCCAAAAGTAGTACTCACAGGCTTTCCGTGCAGCAACAACGAGTTTAGCGTATGCTACAGAATAGATAGTGTTAGGGGACCCGTTGAGGCGTATGCTGTTTGTACAGAGGTGCCTTACAGACACACTATTTTGCCGCTGATGGCTTGCCGGCGCTGCTACTTGCTGTTTAGGCAACCAACTCTGTAATTTACAATTATACTAAGGCCTCTTACAATCTGCAAATGCATCCAGTGCCAGTCCTTGGCCCGGTCGAAAACGTGGGGAACACGTTGTTGGTCACAATCACCTGCACGATTGTTTAGCAACGAACTTACCTCCTGTGATGGCAATAACAAAGCCTCTGCATTCAGTGAAAAGGTCGTCCGTACGAAAGATGCCAGAAGCGCTATTCCTTAATCGTTAATGGCGGCGGCGCTCCAACACCGACTGCGAAATACAGAATCGCAGCGAAGTGAGCTGCATAAAGTAATTCATTGTACTTACGTTTGGATGCTATTCGGAAAGTGTGCCATTTTCCTGCACTAGAACAAGCAGCACCCTGACTTCATACAATATGTGGGGCACTCCGCTGCGTCAGATCTTCTTCACATACTTAGGCGCGGCTAGCAAGCTGCGACCGGTGATAGTATTCTACCTTGGTGTTCGAATAAGTAACGGGGGTGCTGGGCACCCACAGGTCTGGGACCTCACGCCCTGCATCGGAGCCGATAACTGCTGTCCTAACATCGCCAATTGTCGTAGTAAACCCCAGCGCTCTCTGCGCAAGTTGAAACAAACCTTCTAAAGACAAGCATCCTGCCGGCTCCTGCTTTATAGCAAACCTATAGATAGGCAAATGATCCAATCACCTAGTAGGGTTATATATTATACACCATCTTCTGATCCTTCGAGCATTTCTTCACCAACAAAATGCAAATTATCTTCGGAAGAGGGCCATACCTGCGGCCGTGAGCCCAAAACTAACGGGAAGCAGGAAGACCGTCATTTCATTGAACGCACAACCTGCGTTGTCTTGCCTGAGGCGACGAATCCTCCCTAGCCGCCGTCCACTGCATAATCCTGCAGTGGGTAGCACGGGCAGCCTCACGCTTTGAGCAATGCTAAAACGCAAACAGTTTCTGCGAGAAAATTCAACTCATATGCCATACTCGCTGCAACAGACCGCTACTGCCGGGAGCACCAGCATAATCAAAACACATCACGACTTCCTTAGCTCAAAGCCTAAACACACGGGGTCCTAGACTTTGATGGCTGAGCCAAAGTCTTTATCATGCATTCAAAAAAGCAAAGTGATGCATCGAATTGCAACAAGCCGTGAGGCTCGACGTTAGGTGTGCCCGTAGCAGAGCCCCTAAATATATATAGGGGACTTTATATAAAGTCCCCATTTCGACTCACAGACCGCTGAAAAAAAAGAAACACAGCAAAATATTAGGCGGCTATGCGCGCTAGCCACTTTCATCGCTTTTGCATTGTTATGGAGCTAAGTACTGCGGCCCCCAAAGGGACGTGAGGACGATGTGCTACTGCATGCATGTTTGACTGTCATGCGCCCAGTAGTGCACTGAACTACATCTGTAGATCCCGTCGGAAAATAGGACTCACCATCCACTGGGGAAAATCCGGCGCATAGCGAACGTTCTGGTGCTGTTCGGGCTCACTTAAGATTACGATATCGAATAGACCCTATGCTGCTGATGGCTAGAAAAAACTCCAAGTCGCACGCTCTGAGCACCGGCATTAAGTGGTAGACATTGGTTGCAAACAAGTGGCCTGGGGACGCCTCAATTTATCATAATGCGTCCCAGTGAATGGTACTGCAAGGGCCTCACTGGCTGGCCAGATCAATCGAAGCCGAGTGAAGTCAAGCAAAGGGGCCTGTTAGACAGATATTAGCATATAAGCATTATCTGTGGCCGTGACAAGTCCCGCCACCTACTATCTAGAACGCAAGAAGTCGTGGATACCCACGAACAAAGTAACTGTGCTTTTGCCTAGAACAATCTCACTAGATTACCCCCTTTCAACTTACGAGAAGTCACCCTGCCCAGCAGCAGGGCGGGAAGCATAGAGGACAGCCGGTCGCACGACTCACAAGCTCCATCTGCAAACGCAGCAAAGCCACTAGCCGCCATATATAAAACAGGCTTGGAGAGCACATTGCTTTAGCCTTTTCCAAGAATTTATGTGCGTTTATTTCCCGGCGAATAGTTAAATATGCACCTTCTGCAGAGAACGAAAACTACGAGACACGCCATACCTTCTATTCTCGTACTTGCCAGGAGAAATTAGCTTGATCGAGCGCTGTCCCTCAAACCCTGAGAATTCAAGGCTAGTTGCTTACTTCGGTACTGAAGTGATCTCTGAGCGTGCTAAGCGCAGACCCAATTACATCCCACTCGTTAATCACCTTGTGCAAGCAAGGGGGAGAGACACCACGTACATCCTGTTGAGACGCTTCTCGTCCAGCGTTGCAGAGCGTACCGAATCTTCTCAAGGAATGGCAGCCAATGCAAAGAGCTCACCTTTCGAATGTGCATACGCTGGCTTACTCTCTACTGAACGTTTCGGCACCTTTTGTGCACCTCTGGTTTAGTCACAGCTGTGGCTGAGTGCCGATAACAAGCACTCAGGTGGTCTGTCAGCTGTCGGTTTGCCTTTTCCAGACGTACTGCCTGGCAATAGTTGAAACGAGACCTCCTGGCAGATCCAGATCGTCAGCAAGAGCCTGTGGGCCAAGGACATGCCGACACTCGAGAAAACCCACAGAAAGGACGCATCCTACAGGGAGCTTAGCGTCTGCCCTCACCCTCTCCACGCATTGCACCGGCGAGTCAAAACCACAAAGCTGTTAAAACGCTAGAAGCGTCCAAGCTCACTGCGCCAAAAAGAAGAAGCAAGCCCCATTAGACAGCAAGCCGCTTTGTAGGCCACATAACACGAGTACTTCTTGTTATTGCACAGTACGGAAGCACTCTAAGTCTCGTACACGGGCCGAATACTCCAGTTGTCGTAAGCTCACTATCTGGTGTACGGGGTTCCTTAATAGCACACCTCCTCACGTGAGCTCGCACCGTAGTGTGGATGGGATATGCTATCCCTATGACAAGACAAAAGAGGCAACGGCTGTCCTTGGCAAGACGCACTGCCTGGAGTTACCACAGAGCCTCCAAGCGTACCTATCTTTGAAGTAATCATACGAGGTGAAGGTGTCGTACTTCCAGGCAAAAGCTGTACTCGAGACAACTCACAAGCTAATGTTGGGTCGGGGCCAAACAGCGCAGTCTGTGTCCCAGTTGTTGCCATGGTAAAACATGGGGCATGCATTAGAACCATCTATGCCTCAGTGAGCTACATGGTGTGCGATGACTGGGGTTCGACCATACGAACGCACATCCTAGGAAGGGCATGCTTTAGTTGCAAACGATGCACTAGATGTAGTAAAACAGCATGCAATCAATTATCCAGCTTGCCTTAAGCCAGCTGCTGTATCCGATAGAAAAACTGGAAACATACGGAGGAACCAGATCGGGAGTAAATCCGTCTGTAAAAGGCCTCACGAGCTATTGAACACACAGGAACGTTCCCCAGCGCATGAGCAGTCCTGCCGCATACTTCAGGGTAGGCACATGAAGTTATATGGGCAAGCATGGTAGGATATATGAAAGTAATTCTGGTAACTTGCCGGCTTCACATTAGTGGAGTTTCGCCTGCACCACTGGAGTTTTAAGAGACGCAGGCCTGCTTCAGGCTTGTTGCCGTAACGGACCACTTGCGTGTGAACGCGGGTTACGAGGGGCAAGTGGGGAAACAGGGAGATAGGACCGGGCTTACGTGCTGCATGCACGGCGCGAAGTAAATCCTTGCCATGCCACAGACCATTTTGCTACACTACCGAGCAATTTCGGTTGTCCGTAGTTTGACATGCACGGTGATAATCTCGTACCATCTGTCAGCGCGCGGTATCTTACTGATCCCACTTCGTGAATCGGGGGCACTGGTTTCATATTTTAGCATTGGAAAGGTGCGCGGCTGTGTAATTTTGTCTACACATACTGCCTGTATTTTACGAGAGAGCTGGAGAAGGGTTCTGCCCATTAAAAAGCCTACGGCCCGGGACACCTATCCGGAAGAAGAAACACTGTGGCGGAGCTATCAACTTTCGTTTAAAAGCCTACATTTTGAGCACCTGTCACCGAGACGTCTAGGGGCAAGCGGGTGTCTGGAGGAACAAAACATCAATGTAATGTGTTGAGACCGTGGCAAGAGACAAGAACGAGTACTCTACAGTGCGTCGAGACTAAGATTACGGCTAGGAGCCTCATCTACAGTTGCCCACGTCCTGGGATGCACAAGTAGCCGTATCCTGACGAATCCTTTTACCCAGGAGGTTATCGTCCGCGCCTGTTGTTAAGTGGGCAAGCTGCCCTCTTATACATGGACCGCGCGAACGGGCGTTGACATGTGATTAGTGTGCACGAATTGATTACCCACCTAATAACCAAAGTCAGCGGTTTACACGTGGAGCACTGAAGCCGTACCAGCTGAGTGTGGGGAATAGGTAAATGCAAAACCTTGGCGAAAAACTCCGGATACGGCAGAGTCTGCGAATCCAGTCTTTTTCGTGTAGACCTGCCCTCACTTCCTGCTCGGGAAATCTACCCCCGAAAGGCGCGGCAATGTAATAGAGCTATCAACACTCTTTTGAGAGACGAAACACCCCGGTATTTTGAGCAACTGTGATCGAAAACCGCCGCAGACATGCCAGAATTTAGCGGGACGGAAGACCACTTTCCGCAAGACTGAGCAGATTCCTTGCGCGTCCAGCTTTGCGTGCCCCAAGCTCACTGCCTCCTATGGATAGACAATTGCTCACACTGAAGTAGAATCCCGTATGCAGGTACGCTGGTCTCTTCCCGCAGTTGCCCGTCCAGGACTACTTTGGCGACCATGTGTACCAATGATCAAGGTTGTGCTCCTGGTGGGAGTATTCAGTTGCTTACTGTCTGCTCACGGACAGGAATGGAAGTCTGATGCCTCTAAAAAGCAGTGAAGGCAGCGAGCAGATTTTTGCGCAAAGTCAACACTAGAAAAAATTAGCCACCCGCTCACTAGCTGCAAGGCGATGGCTTTCAATGAAGGCTGCACAGCACTAGGCCGCCTAAACCACTGTTTTCAGCTCAACATGGAGGATTGCCGTTTGCTGTCAGTAGTCGGTGCCGGTGTGTCTCTTGAGTGACGTGAAACGTCTACTTTTGTGGCTACAGCCACGCTACAGTGGGAAAAGTGGCCATTTCAAACTCACCCCCTATGTGTCAACGGGGGGCAGGTGAGGCGAATTTATGCATCCTGAATGCCAAGTATATATGGTGGAGGGCTACGGTGTTGCAAAACCCATATCCTTCAACCAGTTGTGTGTGGTGTGCATACTAGCTGATGCAGAAACCACGAGATATGGGAAAACGCGGTT
>HG713278.1:0-11531 GCA_000499725.1 Eimeria brunetti | reverse complement strand
AAAAAAAAAAAAAAAAAAAAAAAAAAGCGAAGGTGTGAAGGGATATGCCTTCCTACGCATTCTGAGGGGCCCTTTGTGAAAATGAAAATGCTAGTTGCATCCCAATTCTTCTGAAAAAGTCATCTACACGTCACATGCTGCTTTTCTAGTTAAACTTACCATCTAGTGTAAAACACGAATAATTCGAAAAAGGGACCACAATCCGGGCACTGGGAAGCATTGCCTTTCACGGATCTTCGCGGATATCATGGGGGCATATAACTGCCATGCGCCTGACTTTCTGGACAGCATCAATCATACCCCGTGCTACGTACGGTCGGTAAGGTTGCTGGCACTAAAACCAAAGTTTGCATGCCCGGGGGCAGAGGAACTCCACAGAGGAGCTCCAAGGAAGTGCTTACAGTCGTCTTTAAATTATAGTCTTATATTGTAGATGGTCATGCACGGGAGCAGGTACACCGTACTCGCTGCAAAAACAACGGAGGAAAATTCCAGTGGATATGCATCTAGATGCAGAGTATTCGAGGCTTATTTACAAATCACCCTCTATCGGTAATAACATGGGTGTATTTCTGCCTCACGGCCTTTACACGACAGGGGAAACATGTGCGCGACGGCTCCTAGCTACGAAAGGCTTCATTACCTCGCACGTAGTTAACAGGCGGAGGGGCGGATCCTTGCCCGAGGAGAGAAGCTTTACGTGTACCTAGCACGAGGAATGCGACGGCAGGACGGACAAACTCAAGGAAAGAGGTACCAGAACCAGACGGTCACTGCGGTATGTACAGCTGAAGTGCTCGAGATTTCGTGGACTGCTCCATTAGTATGTGTTCAACGTGCTTCAAAATGTAGCATCAAGTCGTTAAGCACGTATTCGGGATTACAATTTAGCGAAATGGCATCTTACTGGCTGGAAATGCATCTTCCATGTGTAAAACGGCCGCTTATGGCGCCAGGGGATCTATGCTTCTCAAGAAGGGTGGTTAGTAACATGGGATTACAGTCTTTGAGGCTCCGTCGAGGACTTACACGCTACATGAAAAATAAAGAGTCCACGAGATGGCGCGTCAATTTGGACAGCTGGCTATATGATTCCGTAGGCACTTGCGCAAAAGACAAGCAAATGGCGAGTAGGGCAAAATACCCCGATGACGAAAAGTACTCAGCCCGTAAGGAAGTGCAAAGGTATCTCACAGCCTGACCCGTCCAGCAGCGAAACAGTGGTGAGTAATTTGGAGACTGGAGGAACGCCCTTGCGGGGGTAGCAGTTGTAGGGCACTAGTGTCTCTAGATACGGCTCACACGAACGTGTCTGCTACAATGGACTCACAAACCTCTGAGGTCCAGCAAAAACATACGGCACAGAAACGGGGATATGTTCGTGAAAAATGAGAACCGTTCTGGCGCCCAGGGGAACCGTCTTCCTTAAGGGGGATACATGATGGCTGCTGAAGACGTAGGGGGCAGCATGCTCTCATTTGTTTTGTTTGGAAAACGGGCCAGTCGTCAGCTTACCGGCTTAAGATGCAACAGCGTCTATGATTGAGTCAAACTAACACCACGCGAAGTTGGAACATCTTCCTAATACAATGAGACCAGGGAACTGGATACAGCGCAGCAGGGCAAGAAAAAACGGTGAATTTATGCCGTCCTGCTGAAGCAGCCAAGTAGTGCCTGAAGGGATGGTGAGAGGAAACTGGCTAGGTTTGAAGCACCGTGCAGACTCTACAAATAAAGCGCTACCCCAACTCACGACCTTCTTGCTGTATCTGGAAAAATCCTGAAAAGCAGGACAGCAGCAAGCTGCCACCAGCAATAAGTTACACCGGTAACTGGGTTGTTGACGACAGAATTGGTAGTAGTGAATTGACGAAATGTGGCTTTTTTCCTGCACTGTGCACTTGGGGAGGAGGAAACTGGCTAATAGCTTTGACTCACTATCATGCAGAAAATTTCTTGCACGGCAAAAATACTGCACTGTACCTTCCGCACCTCCCACCTTCCAAAAGATTAACATCCTTTGCAGGTGCGCTGCCTGCCCGTTTTCTATGCTGCGAGCAGTACTTTTTCAGCTACGCCCTTACCGTCTATAGCCGATGCACTCATTACTGATGTGTAAGCAGCAATATATCATCTGGTCCCATTCAACGTGACGTTGGCATTGTTTTTGCGTGCAAGTGGCCTTAGCATTGGGCCCTTGCCTTCCTCCGCATAGTCCATGCAAACACAGCTGAACAGCAACTCTCCCTCTATTTAGGCGTTTGCAGTGGCGTTGCAAATAAGACGCCTAACTCCGAAGTACAGGAGAGCCCGTCCCACTTACAAGTATCTTCGTCTATTCTTCCCATGTCTGCAACAAAAACATCGCAAGGCATGGGCTCTAGCATAGAATAGTTTTAGGTAGCAGTGGCCCCTACTACTCTAAGTAGCGCCTTATTTCTTGCATATGTTCACTCCTCGTATCTGCATTAGGTAACTGTGCACGGGCAGAGTCTGCAACGTGCACAGCCAGCTAGTAACCTGGGGGCAGAGAGCACAGTGAACACCCCAATAGCGCCTCGCTGAAGCGCGGGAGCAGTTATTTGGAATTATATAATCTGTGGCAGTGCAGCTGCGCAGTGACAGTGCTGAATTCCCAACGTACCGGCGGCGTGGGCGAAGTGCGCCCGATCGAAACTTAGCAGCAGCGTCATAATGGCGAGAAACCCAACACTAGAAGCCAAAGCCATATTGACTACAGCTCAGTTTTGGAGGATCTGCTTGACGAGCAAAAGGGGTGAGAGCGCTTAGCTATGACATGGAGTTAGGGGGGTATCGGCAGGTCAACCTAGTCCGCTGGGCAGTAAGTTGTAACAGGAGCGCCCAGTGCTAAAACGAGCCTGGGGGTCTGTCAGAAAGTCAAAATCAACAAAAAATGAACTAAAAAAGGATCTATGGTACCTACTAAGCTTGTAGGAATTGACATGTGCCCCGTACAGACAAGGCACCACGGACAGTATTGGGGCTAAGATCCTGTGCGTAACGCTGCAGCATGATCGGGTCAACTGGCCAACCCGACTCATCTGTGAATATTTCAATTCTCTTAAATAATGTATTCTTGCTTTCTGCAAATATTTCCACTGAAGCTTGGGCTGCATTTGGACCTCACCGCTGCACCTGTGTCTGCATTTGGCCCGTGATGCAAGAGTGTTAGCACTAAGCGCACACTATAGCTAAATATGCGGGATCGCGGAGCACCTAATACACCATTAAGGAGAGCATGTCAGCTTAGACTGTCTAAGCTGTTGGAGCGTCATTTCCTTAGCAGGCAAGGGTTTCAAACCCGAAATGCGGTGCAACCGACAAATTGCTACGGCCGCTTGAAGGGAAAACGTCCCGAGACATAACTGCGTGGAAGCAGATAGACCTTGCTGGTGGAATCACGCCGAATAATGTATCTTTATACAGCTAATGCGGGTTATGACCATCTAGTTTTTGGCAGCCAAGGTGTGTTGACACCTGACTTTGCTTGGGGCGCGCAGCTCCATCAACGTGTGTGCAGCATAGTCTGCGGGAAGTTGGCCGAAAGAGATCCACCTGGCTTTAGTAGGCGAGGTCTAAACAAGTAGGAGTGCTCACCAATTGTATACAGGGGTAACGCACCCAGAAAAAAGGGCTTGTGTGTGCGTGCATGCAAGTCTTTCGGGCATCATTGGTTGCAGCGAGGCAAGCTGCAACGCGTCTCACGCGGCCTCCTCTCCTGCAGCCCCCGGCCCCTGCCGTCTTTCGTGACCATCCACGTGTGACTACCGTGGCGATGAAGGAGCAACTGAGGAATCCCCTCTACTTATGCCAGCCCCTTCAAAACGCACCGGAAGATTTACAACCGTAGCTGGCGTCAGGCTCGTGGGTGCGCACTCCAAAACCCTCAACAAAATCACGATGAAGAAAAAGTTTACGACACCCCCGAGTCAACGAACCCGTTTACATTTTGCAGGTTTTAGCGGCATGTTCATCATTTAACTTTTCATAGAGGTTTTTGCAGGCCCCAATACATCCCAACGGCAGGCACAAGATTGCATTCCACACCTGCACCCAAAACCTAAAGTACACTTGTATGCCATGTAGGATTGTGAATTCGCCTGTCAAAACTGAAGCGCTCAGAAATTCACAACTTTTTTGTAGCCAGTGAATGAGTAGCGGAAAATAATATGCGTGGGTATAGATGATGTGCTTCCGCATAGCCGGGATCCGCGGGAACGCTTGCAGCACCTGCGGGGGGCTTTACAAGTGCTACTCGTGAATTTCCTGTTCATGAAAGTATAACGGCATTTTTATTTCATGCATACAATTGGTTTCTTAGGGCTTTGTTCGTCTTCCGGCGTCGAATCTGATCCGGCGAAGATACAAGAAATTCGGAGGTGGCTACTAAACTGGCGCACACGTGCGGCCGTCCAGACGTTCCTCTGACTCCACCGTAATAAGCAGCTTCATTCCTGACCGAAAGCTTGTTTGGATGGGGAGCGAAGACGACGCCGCCGGAAGCCTCACTGAACACCATCGTCTCCAGTGCTCGTGCCTCCCGATTTCGACAAGCCTTCCCTTCTAACAACCGACGCCAGTGACGGATTGGCTAAGGTGGTGCCCCCTCATATGGCCAACGTCTCGGAAAACATCCAATAATTGTCTGTTACTCACATCATTTCATGGAAAGAGAGCAGAAACATCCAAGTAAGTGGGGGGCTCTTCGCGGTTTAAGTGGGTGTAAAAAGGGTTTCAAACTTATATTACAGGCACTTCACCGTTCAAACCGACGAAAAATCTATGACACACGTGAAAATTTTTTCAAGTCTATGATAATGAAAAGGCTGTTATTTTTTGCCGGCCCACGCAGTACGGCTTACAGTCAATTATATCAAGCGTGTCACTAACGTAGTCGTTGACGTCCTCACCGGAAGCCCCACAGGCCAAGCATAGTGTTATTCAAATAACATTTTCTGTGGTAGTTTCTGTCCCCTCGCCCCATTTTTGTGACGTAGATTGCTCCCTTTAGCCGGTGAATATGTCCTCACTGCCCCGGAATGTCAACAGGAAATGCGACGAAACAACCTCAAGTCCGGACTGCTGCGTAGTCTTCTGCTGCCTGAACGGGTCTTCCTAAACGGGTTACCATGAATTGGAGGCGGTGGTGGCATTTGTTGCTTTTCCTTGTAGACCCACAAATATGCCGAATCCGTCACATATTCGAGCTCGTTTATAGCACAGGGAACGGCAGATTTATTCTTCAACCATATTTAGGAGATCCACAGCTTTTCGAAAACTACCACTAGTGGCAAGGATCCAGAGTCTATTAGAGACTTCTGGCGCATATTCATGAAGCATCGAATGACTGACTGCAACGTGCCCCCATCAGCTAACAGAAAGCGAACGATCAAGTTGAGAGCGCACGCTGGTGCAGTGTTTGCGACTCTTCGGTCAGAAAAATTCACCAAAGCGGCGTGATTACCTCCCTTGTAGGGAATGGAACCATTGGACAAGACCCTTATATTCTTGGGGGACCGCCTGAATCTTTTTCTTGTTCTAATTGTCAGTGGTTTTACAGAATCACCCATGCGATCACAGTTCGCCTGTAGCCTTCCCCCAAAACTGACATCCAGGCTCAGCACCCTTACGTTACCCACAGGCGCAGTACCTGCAGCAGCAGTACCTGCAGTAACAACAGGGCAGCAGCAATACCTGCGGCAACAATAGCTGCATGAACACTAAATACAGCAACAGCAACGACAGCTGCAACCGCAGTATCTATAATATTGTGCCGCAAATGCTGGAGCGAAAGCAACCATATTTGCTGTGGCAATCCTACCAACAGCAACCGGCATATCAATGACAGAAACAGCCACCACAGCAACAGCAGCAGCAACAGCAATGGCGCCAGAAGCAGAAAAAAATCAGCAGCAGAAGCTGCAGTAGCAGCTGCTTCACAAAATATTGCTTTCGTACTTCTGCAAGAATGGCGTGTGCAGCAGCCAACTCTGCGGGCAGCAACAGAGAGCGCCGGGGACAGCAAAAAACGGGTCTTCCGAGGTGCAGGGGCCCAACCTGATATGGTCGCATACTTCTGCTGCTGCTTGCTCTCATCTCCTCCGAATTTTGTTTCTGTCTGTAGGTGTTTTTACTCCGCTTGAACGTCCCCGCCTTTGTTGCCTTAATGCCACCAGGAGTGTGCTTGCCAGGGGCAGCAGGATCACGATTTGCCTTTAAGACAGGCAGCAAGAAAGTGCAACTAAAAGCCAAAACCCAGTGGAAGCTGACGATCTACAGCTAGCGGAATGGGCAACCGCGCAAGGGTGACCGAGCACCAAAAGCAGCGGCAATCGAGCCTTTTATTGGTTCAATGGGCACCTGCAAGAAGTGCACCTGGAGGCCTCCATATAATCCGTTTTGGCTGTCGAAGGGCTACACGCTACCGACGGAGGGTGCTATTTCCGAGAGAGGAAGAGGGCAGATGTAGATGCGTTGACCGAAGTCAGGGCCTGTGCTCCTACTCGCGGAAGGAAGCTGGCTACCTATGGCCAAGTAAATGTCTAACAACTGCCTACTGTGTTAGTGCATGCAGCAATGGGCCTTGGTTGTCAGTGCAAGTTACCCTGCCGTGCAGCCCCACTTGCGCCAAGGCGAGCTACAACGCATCCCAGGTTGCCTCTTCTCCCACCAGTCCCAGTCACTTCGGACGCTTTTACTAAGAGGCCCAAGGGGGGATGGGAGACCAGCTGGTTTTTGATAACCTGCGAACTCTTATCTCAAGCACTTCGACAAAATTTCAGCCCACGACGACCCGTCGCTTAGATATACGGCTCTCATTCGAGACCACATGGTATTAAGGCCCAAATGAGTGCCTTGCAAGGCACCCCCATGTTGCTGCATGCAGCAAAGGCTTTCTGGCCCTGCCTGCGTTTGGGGTTGTCGTGCAAGGGGGGCTGCAACACGGCGTGCCACCTGTGTGATGCAACTCATGATATCGGCACCACGAGTAGCCCAGACACCAATGCCGCTGTTTCCACGGCCCGTAGATAGTGGGAGGGAAGTCCACCGGCCTTCTGTGGAACACTATATTCAACGCTGTTGCCTGGCGGCTCACGACGGTCCTCTCCTATGACAGAGGAGAAGTGCCTGTTACGAAGGCGCAAATAAACCAATGACGCTACAGGGAAGGTGAAAATAGTGATTGTTTAAGAATGGGAAGCGTAATCCTCTTCTTACGCCCGTTACAGCTCTGCATGTGAAAGGCGCAACCACAACGAAACACGATACACTCGAAATTGGTTCCAGCGGCAGGTGGATCTGCAGAAGGCAAAACGTGCGAATCGTCTTTAGTTTCACGATACAGCGCAAAAGCGTTTTCGAATAGTAAGGAAATCTGCTTTTCACACCTACAGAGGGATGCGCACTTTGGTGTAGGCTACTGCAGATCTCTGCATCGTGGCCAGGTGCCAGGGCTTACTGTGTTCTGTCCATGCCTGAGGTGAGTGGACTGATCACAGTAACTACACTTTTATGTCTTCATTGAAATTCTATGAAAACTGTTTCCCGTCATACACTAATGAGGATAATACGCTATAATATGTGTATTTAGCCTGCGAAATGCATGTCTTGACGCTACTTTTCGCCGTCTCGGTGGCACCATTGGCGGACGCGACTCCCTGCGCTCAAGGACGAGATTCTCCTATTCCCAATTCGGAGCTCACATTCGTGCACAATGATCTGTGGTCACCCTGGAGACCCAGAAGATCTCCTCCCCTAGCGTTTACCCTCCTTGCTGCCGCAGTCGCTGCAGTGCTCTTGGTATTGCAGTGCTTCGACGCCCTCCATTCCAACCGAAGTTTTATCAGGTATGGAGCGAATGATCGAAAGCTTGCAGTGGGAGATTCAGGCCCATGCAGCGTAGGTCTTGTCCAGCAAGTTCTGGGCAACCATGGTTAGGTTCTCGACGAGCCTAGAAGCACGCGAAGCGCGTGCCTGATGGTAGATGGGGGACCGAAGTGCTCGAGTGAACAGAAACTATGACGTATCTCTAAGAGTTGTGGTTGCAGGGAAATCTTTGCGCTTGCGGACTAGACCTCTTGCAGGGTCCTACGAGACCTATATGCTCCCGGCTACAATTTCTCAAACGGGAGAGAGTTGAGTGCTGATGGTGATTGGTTAGTGAGTGGTATCCAGGAAGACGGACATAGTACCGGGTGTAGCGAGTGCCTTCTTCGGTGAATACATGGTGATATTGCCGACACACGTCGATGCGCTTTGATAGGTGCTGTTGGAAGGGCTCGGCAGGTCCCTCTATCGGGAGGCCAGTACTCCAGAAAATATGTCTCTGATCAAGAAGTCAGAGTTTCTCAGTTGCGTGGCTGGAGACGCTTGGTTAATCTCTCTGTTGCCTGGCTATTTATGGCGCCCACATCGCGCGAGAGAAGTGTTGGCAAACTTCGTTTCAGTGTACTTGTGCAGTGCGTTTTGTACCTACCAAGTGAATGCTCGACGGATTAACTCTCTATACCTTTACTTGATTCAAACTCTACTTTTCTAGAATGTGTTCTTCGCAATGAAGCAAGTTTGAAGTTGCCGATATTGACCTTGACCTCATACGCGCTTCTGACAAGCTAGCCTCCTCCACACAATCCAAGTATTCCTTGCAAGCATTTTGTCGACAATGGTATTCAAGTTTCTTTTGTAAGGTTGGGCATTCGGTTTGCACTCTGTCTTCCTGGCTTTAGCTCTGTTTTGAGGATCTTCAGAAGTCTCTGCTCCCTTAGCGCAAGGCACCTGACTGAGCGACAAGGACGCCGTCTTCGGCTGCAATGGGCAACGTATAGCAAGTGACAAACGTTTTTTACCGGGTCTTCGGACAATTAGCGCAGTTATATCTTCTGTTTGTGCTCTTGCAGTTAGGACGGCGTACACGGACAATCGGTTTTGTAGGCTCGTTGGCGTGGTTTCATCACGGCATTCCTCATGAATGCACTCTTTCCAGACACAGCTGATAGCTACCCTCCGCTTTCCGGATGTTTGTTCACGATTAGAAGGCATCAGGTGCAGATTTCTCTAGTCTCTCTCTTGCACTGCAGTAAAAGCTAAGTGAGAAAAGCCAGAGCAAGGAGGTTCTCTGACAGTCTCACCGGAGGGTGTTGCGCAAGTGTTACGCAATGGCAACATGGCTGGTGTGCGTTGCAACCTCTCCAGTTGGCTTTGTGCAACGAGGCACCGGCATAAAGAGGCAGAAATTACTCGTTATCTATGAGACCGCGCGGATGGAAGACCCCTATGAACCCGTTGAAACTCAGCGAGAACGTCAGGAGTTGAAGTGTCTCTATAGGATGGCATTTCGGAATCACTTGCAGCGAGCGGCGGTTTGCTAACAAAAGTGCCATTTGGGATTTCGTCACTCAGCAAGATTCTTTCTGGCGTGGGTCGGCGTTTGCAAGGCTTTCCACAGAGCCCCCTTCTTTGTGGCCCTCCACGGGTCAGCTGACCACTAAGTACCTCTGTAATTTGAGTTAAAGGACGTTGCATCTGTGGAATGCAGTTTTCATTGAATGTTTGAAATAAATCGGGGAGAGACCAATAGATTTTGTATTTGTAGGGCGGCGCATACTGCAGAATGTGTATTAAATATGACAATATGATTGGGGATTTGGCTAGATGCCGAATTCAAGCACGAACAGTCGGTTTGAGAGAAAACATTTCCAACTGAAGCGGTCTCTTGCGCGTTGTTGCACTGTGTTTAGTCACGTATGCAGTATAGTGTATGGTCATTTGGGGCTTTCGTGTCTAAATTTCTTGAAAAGCACAGGACTCGTGTACGCGTGCCCGACCTGGGAGCATACTCCAGCAACCGTACTCGATCCCGGCTGTACCACCCACCGTTCAGGCTCCTCTCGGCGTGCAAGCGCATACTCGCCCGCTATCAAGCCTACCGTGCTGAATGACTGGTCCGTCCAATACTATGATGTAGCCTTGCCTCACAGCGGCTTCCTTGTACTAGCTCTTGAAACGGGCGCAGATCATACCATACCTGCACGTGGGTCGACGCGCGGTTGAGGAAGCAGTACAACGTTTTGCAACTGCCCTGTCGGCTTCGTTCTGAATAGCGCTAAGTGCCACATCGCTGCAGCAAGTGCATGACTTCTCAACGTATTGTTGCACTTCAGCTGTAGAAGGTAGCCACCAAACAAGGAGGCGCTGCGTACTTGGACTGTGGGAACTGAACAGGTATTCTTGCCACTGGGTATCATCGTACTTGCGCATAACAGTGCGTATCAGCGCTTTGTCGTAATTTCACATATCAGTGCGCCAACTAGTGTTGTTGCGTGAACGCTGGAAAAGCTCTGCTGCCCATGATCAAGCACTTCTGGAACCGAAAGACAGCTCGCCGCTGCTTCTGGTTGGGTTGTGCCTAACGGATGTGCGGGTGCGACAAGGGCGTTGTATTATGTTGTTATGTGCTTTCAGCGCCGCAAGCCTATGTTGCGGTGCCATGGCTACCGCCATGTACATGTAAATAGCCGAGCTTGTCACCAGGTATACCAGCATCCTGGCCTCAGCTTCCTTGACATATGAAGACGTTCTGAGCTGGCAAAAACAGCAGGATCGTTTGCGCACGCCCACGTTTTCAATGCTTAAGCTAGGTATCGCCTAGTGAGTGTGAACTAACGGTCAGACAGACACATTATGCTTGCGTGCCACGAATCGGAAAATAGGTTTCCCGCCTGGTCAACGGCACCAAAAGGTTCAGAAGCTGAGGGCTATGTTTCGGTCCGCTATTGCGTGAATTTCCCTCAAAACTCCTCAAAAAGTGCGCCAGCTAGCTGCACTGGGGCAGCGCTTTAGATATACCATTTAGAAGGCGTGACAAGCGTGAGGTCCCGTACACCTGGACAAGTGATGGGAGAGGCGAGGGCGGCAATGCGGTCCGGTGGACTACAGCACATGAGCAATGCGTGAGCGACTGAACGTGCAGCATCTATTACAGGCAGTTTAAGGTTTTGTTCGAATGGGCCGAAAAAACGTTCGTTTCTCGAATAGAAGCATTTATCGCTGGCGTCGTTGCCTGTCGGCCGGGCTCTTTTTTCCACTGTACAAGCTTAAGCGTTCCTGAAAGGAATGACTTCAGCTGCGTGGCCAACGCTCCTGTGTTTTGCAGCTGGACACCGTCGTCTCATACGTTGGGAGCTCTTCCATTCATGTCGTCCGCCCTGTAAGTGTGGGCAGTTTCGGGTGGGTGTCTGACGCAACAAGTTGCTGCGTGAAGTGGTAGGCCTCCTCTGTGAGAATTGTGGATAGTGTGCATTGCAGGTAGGGGGAACTGGCTGACGTGCCTGTTGTGTATGTCAAAGTCATATGCTGTTCATGAGCACTCATTTGCAGATAAAGCGGCCATTTCCTTTCTTTTGCAACGGCCCGCTGTATGGATCAAGAATCATGTATATATTTTGTCTAAGCAGTCGTGGATGTGACCCGAGGGCCGCAGGAAACCCTGCGAGCAGCGTTATGAGACATGC
>HG713276.1:0-16219 GCA_000499725.1 Eimeria brunetti | reverse complement strand
TCGGTGGCAATAATAAATGCGCATTCCTCGCAGGGTCATTCAAAACCTTGGTGAACCTGTGGGCGTCCTATAGGCGTCGCCAAGCTCATCCGTTCCTACGTGTCTGCGCAAAGCACTTCCCAATCTCCCAGTGCACGATTCACAAATGACAATATAATCCAAATCTCACCAAACTACCGAAAGTGCGGCAGGGTGGAAAATGAAGCATTCGCCTGTTATGTCTATTACCCTATTCAACGACCCGTTTGAGAAGTGCTGGAAGTGCGTAATACCCGATTGTGCACTTCCGCGCGAAGCATGGGCAATCCGTTCTTGGCAATACACGCAAGAAGGCCCACCTGTAACCCACCAGGAACAGCAAGCAAGCAGTATTTAATGTGCATCTCAAGAAACTGTATTGGGGCATCGTCGTGCATGCTGAATATTGAGCACGAAAAGAGATTAGCAACGACGCCAAGCTGTCTTCACGGGCGCTGTTGCGCGCAATTCAAGTTTGCGTGAGGGCATGCCGCATTCATTGGCTTAAGCAGGCTTATCCGTTCCATACTCCCTATACACACAACACCCAGGAAAGGCAAGCGCTGCAGCACGATTTCAGAGGCCTAGGCTGTCCTTGCACGGGCAAGGCGTGATGTGTTGAGCAATGTAATACTGTTCGTGGCAGTTGGAGTAACACCAGGCAGGGAAATGATATGGTCTATAATAGACCCATATGACACCTCCGCTTGAAAATACGAAGCGGCTGAGGCGCCCCGAAAAACCAATTTGGTTTTTTCGTCGTGGTGGTGGCCCTTTTCAGAATCGACTCAACACATTTACCTGCTCGCCTTTACTGTTCGAATAGCTGTAGACAAATATGCATCCAGGAATCCGGTGGTCCACCCCTACCTGTCCCTGCTATTGACATGCAGAGAGACGGTCTCAAGGTGTTCCGTTGAGGGCACAGGTTAAGGGGCCCTTGCTAAAGATGCTTCTCAGGCATGATAAAGACGGAAGCATCAAACCAACGCTTAGTATGCCGATACTGACAAATCAATGTTATGCAGTGTGGTTCTTCAACCGGCTACCTTCTTACAAAGCCGAAAAGTGCACATCTCACTGCCTGCCACGTAATTGAGTATTGGTGATTCCACGGTCATCTCGAAGTTCACCTTGCAGCCGCCTAATCGTAAGCCTACGCAATGTGCACATTGCTGTAGACATTATTTTGCGAACACGTACCAGGCAATCGTGAGGCGTGCCCCTCACGGCCCCGATAGCACAGAAACCCGGGCGCGAGACCCGTGGATATCTCTCTCAATATGTCGTTTTAGCGTAGCAGTGGCGAGTCGGGCGGTAAGGCAGTGAGACACACAACCTGCTCCTCGTATAGCCAACTGCAAACATGGGCGTAGCGCAAACGGTAAAAGAAAGACTGATGATCGAAACATAAGCGACAGCAGGGCTTCAATGCCCATCGGAATGTCCCGTTTGATTGTCCCTGCACCCCAACAAACAGGTCAAGTTGAGGAATTGTGGCCACAGTGCTGCCGTACTGCCTGAGTGCAGAGCCGCTCAAACAACCACACCAGACGGCTCAGGATATTACAAAGGGCCCTTCATAAAATGGGCAGATTGAGGCCCTGCATGATACACTGCAGCTCACGGCAACCACGCTGCGTTCCTCTCTTCAAACCCTGTACGTGCTGGCAAAACAGGAAGGACTTCTGTGACGCGACTACAAAAAATATGGCTGCGCTTGCTGGACGCTAAAACAGCCATACGTAGGTAGGAATGCACCTATCGGCTTTGTTGTGCATACAGAAACACCTCCGCACCACCGCACCACTCGGGAGCAAGCGGAACAAAATGCATACTGGAGCAGATGACCATTTGGCATCCGTGCGGAAGACGCTTGATTTGTGCTGTGAGAAAGTGATTGTGGTGGCAATAGTAAATGCGCATGCCTTGCAGAATGATTCAAAACCTCGAACCTGCGGCCCTCCTACGGGTGTCGCTGGGCTTATCCGTGCCCTTTTGTTTGCGCAAATCACTGCCCAGGTTTTTAATGCACAGTTCACAAATGACGGTGCAATCCAAATTTGACTAAACTATCACAAGTGCTATTGGGTAGAATATGAGGGGTTTGCCTATTCTGCCAACTGCTCTTCTCAACGACGAGTTTAAGAAACATCGAAGGTGCGTAATACCCAATTGTGCACCTCCTCGCGAAACATGGGCAATCCGTTCTTGGCAAACACACAAGAAGGCCCACCTTTAAGCCACCAGGGACTGCAAACAAGCAGCATTTAATGTGCATCTCAAGACACTGTATGTATGTTGCCGTTGCGGGCAATTCAAGTTTGCGTAAGGGCATGCCGCATTCATTGGCTTAGGCAGGCTTATCCGTCCCATACTCCCTATACGGACAACACCCAAGAACGGAAGGCGATACGGCACAATTTCGGACGCCTTCGTTGTCCTTCCACGGGCGATGTGTAACGTGGTGAGCAATGTGATACTCTTCGCTGCAGTTGGAGCGACACGAAGCACGGAAATGATGTCGTCTATCATAGGCCCACATAACACGTCCGCATGAAAATACAAAACGGATGCGGCGCCCCGAAAAACCAATTTGGTTTTTTCGTAGTGGTGGTGGCCCTTTTCAGAATCGATTCGTTGACACATTTGCCTTTACTGTTCGAATGGCTTTAGACAAACATGCAGCCAGGAATCCAGTTGTCCACCCCTACCTGTCCCTGCTATTGAAATGCAGAGAGACGGTCTCAAGGTGTTCCGTTGAGGGCACAGGTTAAGGGGCCCTTGCTAAAGATGCTTCTCAGGCATGATAAAGACGGAAGCATCAAACCAACGCTTAGTATGCCGATACTGACAAATCAATGTTATGCAGTGTGGTTCTTCAACCGGCTACCTTCTTACAAAGCCGAAAAGTGCACATCTCACTGCCTGCCACGTAATTGAGTATTGGTGATTTCACGGTCATCTCGAAGTTCACCTCGCAGCGACCTAAACGTAAGCCTACGCAATGTGCACATTGCTGTAGACATTATTCTGCGAGCACGTACCAGGCAATCGTGAGGCGTGCCCCTCACAGCCCCGATTGCACAGAAACCTGGACGCGAGAACCGTTATCTCGTTGGAGCGGTGAGTCGGGCGGTAAGTCAATGAGACACACAACCTGCTCCTCGTATAGCCAACTGTAAACATGTGCGTACCGCAAACGACAACAGAAAGGCTGGTGATCCAAACATAAGCGACAACAGGGCTTGAATGCCCATCAGAATGTCCTGTATGATTGTCCTTTTACCCCAGAAAGGAGGCCAGCGCTGCTCCGAAATTGTGAGCACACTGCTGGCATACTGTCTGAGCGGAAGACAGGCAAAAATGCGCTGAGGAGATGGAAACGGGTTCCTCTTTGAATGGCCATGTTGGGGCTGTGAATGATATGATGTAATGCCGGGGTGCCAAGGTTAACTTTGCAAAATGCTGTTCTTATGAGATGTCGATATGAAGCTGCCATACTCCCTAAATTGATGCCAGACGGGGATAGAGAGAAGCAATCACTAGAATTTCCTTCTCTTATCCGTATGCGCGTCCGCTCGTTGCAAAATACAGAGTAATGCCATGCAGGTAACAAACTTGATGCAGCCCCTCAAGCACCGGAACCATCCGTTTATGAGTGGCGTGGCGCCTTCTTCCCAAAATGTGTCAGTACCATGCCCCTTCGCTATTAGTAACTTATCATGAAAATGCATTTAGAAGCTTTATTCGTCATTCCGAAATATATTCCTGTACGCCGACGGATTAGAAGGCCCCGAATAAATGTTGCGGCGCAAACATTCGCCTTAAAAATTCTAAAAAGGGATTCACCTTGCCTGCCTGGGCTACTTGCACACTGGGAATGCCACATCGCCGAACAAAAGTCTTTTTCGCCGTTCAAGAAGTTGTAGATCCAAGTTCACTAAAAATTTTCGTTGCTTACCACAAAATATTCCCAAAGGCGCCTCGCAGGTCAATGGCATTAATTGGCATCGCCGGAAGACCTTTTTCAGCTTGTACGACTGCGCAGATACTCTTTGTATAGATTAGTTTGGCGTATGCCAGAAAAAGATAAGGTACGCACAGCAAATTGCTTCGCGAACTACTTGCAGTCAACAGCCATCCGGTGACTTACTTGGTGCATTTAGCCTCACGTAACAACGCAACTCTAAGGGAGAAGCAAAGCTGACGCAGGGAGTTGTTCAATTTTTGTGTTTACGTGGATGCCATAATCACTTCGTGTCTGTTCGACCAGTGCGCCAAGCGTGTGTTCTAGTTGATTAGACCCATCACCCGGCTGCAACATGTAACAGTCACCGTGCAGGAGTGACGCAGCAACGTGCACCTAAAGCACTCTTGACAAATGTGCGTAGACCGTCTTGTAGCTCACTCCCTAGTAAAATTTTGGGGACATGCAGAATGGAAAGGAACGGTGCGTGCAAACGCGCATGCTCAAGCTTGTGAAAATATGCGTCTCCCCTCATACCATTCCAGCAGCAACTAGTAGCAGTTTTGTCAGCTGGCAAACGAGCCGCACAATCTAGGGATACGCTGCCATTCGCCTCGCAACGAAATCAGCTGCAAGCCCCCCTTACAACTGCGGATGTTCAAGGGACTCTGAACCTATGGATTTTTGTGCATATTTGCATTAGATCGTCCCAGTTGCAATCCCTGTCGCACAAGCTGAGAAGAGTATGGAGTGGCCTGCACAAGAGTAAAGCCTGTGGCCAGTTCAGTGCGTGCTCCTGCGCGCTTAAAAATTATTCTGTCTTGCTAATGGCCTGCCCAGCGGAATCATCAACTTAAATTCCTGCTACGCACAGTAGGCGGGTATCTAAAAGCGCCGGGGGATAGGGCAAAGAAGACAAGTATGTAGAGTTCTTTTATTTTGGAATAACTCACTAGCTTGGTCGCGCCATGCTTCGCTACAGGCGCATGCAATTACGCAGTTTGTGGTTATCAGTCCACATAAAAATGGCACAAGCAATAATATGCGTTCTTCCACTAAGTCGAGTTGGCAAGTAAGCAACAGCTCCAACTTGCTTCTGAAAGGGAAGGAATGCTCGTAAGAGGCGCGAACGGTCCGCGCACTTTTACACAGCAAATCAAAGACGTCTTAGCTCAGCGGGATTATGCTCAATGTTATCCTTAAATGGCAGTCCATTGGCTGTACAATGGCTTTCAAGTCACCGGTATACTGCAATCGAGTGTCTGTGGTACCGCACTCCCTGTGTGTATGTTTTTAGAGGAACGTGGATGCAAAGACGTGGCAGTTTTTGAAGGGACTGCGAAACACATACAGTGTGCGGACACCAACCAATAGCTAACTGATTGGATACTTAGGGAATGCTTTCGAATCCTGCTAGAATGGAAAATGTACACTGTCCCTCGTTTGCACAACATATCCCTTCGTTGCATCAGTCGAAGATATCCCACAGCCTGTTACAACAAAAGGAAACAGTATACAAAGTTGCGAGTGCACTGCGGTTGCAGTTTTCCGAGAATTGGCCCTTACACAAGTGTTCTGGATGCATCACAGATGCACACATTCGGAATTATCTACTCACTAGCTGGAGCGACCGAGTGGCGTCACCCAGAGGAAATCTTCCGCCTACGTGTATTACTGTCATTTGCAGGCCGCTAAGCAAATAGCACATAAACCTTTACATTGAAGCTGCAGCCACAAATCGAGGTATTGCCTGTATTTGGCATCCGGTGTGCTGATGTTGTTCAAGGGTTTGCTTGTGGGGAAATCAATTCGTTTAGCGGCGGGAAGATACAATAGTCAGAAACCGTATGCCAAACAGACGACGAGGACAAGCACAAAAACAAACAAAGGCAATCATTGCTTCTTTGAACCAATACAACACTGCTCATGCTCTAGTAGAAGGGTAAATCCCCAGTTGTGGTATCACACCGCACGGAAACGCTATCTTAGCAAGAAACGGCAAGCACAAGAAGCAATGCAAAAACAGCCATGATCTGACGTTTCCAGCACATTTCCATATTTCATCGCCCTTTATTGCATAGTTTCTCAGAGAGTAGGTAGAATATCACTTAGCCATGACATTTGGGAGGTGTCTTTATATCACAGCTCGAAGCCCTATTGATTGCATCGCCTAAGAAGCGAAAGTCCCAGAAACGCTTCGGCTCAGCTGCGAAGCCATGACATTTTGCGTAAACGATGGCTCTTCATTCTTGCGAGTCAGCGAGACTGCACTCGGTCCTGCGAACATGCTGTGTGTAGGCAAACGAACAGAACACAATATTTCTTTGTCTCTTCACATAGCTTTGACAAATCAACCTGTACACGTTTATTAACCCTTTGCCGCTCCTCGACTAAGCTTAAATCCGCTGGTGGTCATCTCATGCCCACACCCACTCCCTGCGCACCAGTGTAGAAGGACCAAAACCTTTCTGCGGAATGTACAATAGTGAATCATACTGATTCACTTAGGATACATTTGCTACGTCAGTGAGCTGGAAAAGTGCTATCCCGTATGTGCTCACCGTTCCGCAGGAACACAAATCTTTTACGCTGCACAATGGAACTCACAAGCTTAAGAGATAGTGCCGAAGGCACTTAACGTTGGAGAGAATGATCTGCGCTATCATTAATTTGTTCCATCGCGTAATCAAGGCAAGTGCATTGACAGCTACAGCAGCGTCTCTCAAAGAACTAAACCTAGAGGTGCAAGTAAAGCTGTTGGAATTTCTGATAGTACATTACTGGTTTCTCCTGCAGCGCGCACAGATGTGCATGGAAATTGCTAGATCGCTAGTATTACTAGGGCAGGCAGACACTGTAGCCTACACTCAACCTCTAAAACCTTAGAGAATACCTGAAATATCTTGCAGGGAAAACCGAGCAACTTTTACGCCAGATTGCCCTAATCTTTCCAGCTCACGCCCTGATTTCATTTGAAGTTAGTATGCTTATTTTGCTGCGTACGAAAGGGCATGAGCCTTGTGTGCTCGGTAGAGCTAGAGACCTATCTGGGTTCTAGCACAGCTTCACATGTGCTCAGCTGCACCCGTTTGCAGCAACGCGAGTTGAATTGCTTTCTAAGGTGTAAAAGTTTCGGGCTCCAGCGAGTAGCTCGCACTCCCCACGTGCAGCTCCCACCATGGCAGCCTTTTATTTGCAATCCTGGGGAATTAAGTCTCCGCACTTGAACCAAAGCATGTGATAATGGATAGTTGACCAGAACCCTAACAGGCGCCCTAAATGAAAAGCCTAATGGACATCCATGGCTAGAATAACCCGAGAATTACACAAGAGAGGCAACTGACTCCTGGTAGCTCCTAATTCCGTCATGTGGACAGACGTGTTTTTTACAGCGTTGACCTAATATTGAGGTCATATGCTTCCAACCGCTTCATTGGCAATCTGTACATTGATGTGCTAGGATGCTCCACAGGACACAAAGTTATGTCCAGGCAAATTTTCTAAAGACCAGCATCGGCAGTCCTGCCTTCGTTTACACACAGGATTACTCATTAATGTTGGCTCCGGGTGGTCTCAATATTTGGAGTCAGCGGGTTCGATGTCGGTGTTTAGGAGCAACTAATCTGTCACAATGACACTTGCAGGTCTTGTGTTACCTGAGAAACCTGATTTGCCCATAGAATCCGCCGTAGGTGAAAAGCCTCCTTTGGAGATCCTTACAATCTAGCCATCCACGCTGTAAAACCGACGACCGAAAGTAACGACCGCAACACATTCATATTTCATTTGATGCAAAATAGCAAACTTTATAAGTGTGCTCCAAAAAGCTGTCATAACACTGGCGCCCCATACTTCGTCCTGAGGATGACATGGCGCCTGCTGCACCGGCGAGGGAAGCTCTAGCCTTAGAAAATCCACTATATGTATCATTTTACGCTTGGATGTTCTTCGTTTCTTTTATTACGGAGAAAGTTTTGAAATACACTATCCGCTGCCATACTACCAAAATGCCAACAGGGGGCGTACTGCAGACATATAGTCTGACTTAATTGATTGATCCAAAACGGTGTACGGGACTAATAAGCGTTGTGAATATTCTAGGAAGAGCCCGACAGATTTCGTTTATCTCCAAAAGGGTAGGAAACTGTAGCCTTCTCAATCGGCGTGCCTCCACATATGAACCCATTCTGGCATCACTAACGCACCACTAAATGCTCACGTGCATAATTTTGTTAATGCACATATACAGAAACATGATGTGCACACGGGCCGCATATGACATCCAATCCGCTCAACTGGATCAGTTGCGTTGGGCAGCAATCTGAAAGGATAACACAAATGACGGTCGAAGGGTGCGTCATACCAGGTGCCTTTGCACCGACAGAGGCATAATGTGATGAAAACGTCCTGCACGTATGTGTCGGCATTCGGCACAACCCTTAGCCTTGTCCCTTAGGTCTCCAGATGCACTTACCAGCAAAACCAATCCACTTTTTAGCCTTGTCGATGGGGTCACTGCGTTTTTGTATCGCGGGGAGAAAACCCGTCTTGTCTTCTTTCATACGTTAATGTTTCCAGCCTTTCCAAATGCGTCCTGTACGCACCAACGTACGACGGAGGGCGAAACAAATTTTCATTAGCGCAAACATTCAAACAAGGCTCTGCTGCAGCTGCTGCTTCCGCGCAGCAGCAGCAGCCCTTGCTGCTGCTGCTGTCTCTTCCGCGCTGACCCACCTCGTCGCCCCGTACACTGCCAACACCCCACACACCAGCAGCAGCGTCGTCAGCCGGGCTCGGGCCTTCGGCCCAAATCGTTAAACGCCATGGGTCATTCACGAAAACGCACCAGCTGCGGTTTTCCAGAAAGCACCCCGCCAACGCAGGAAGCAGCAATTAGCTGAAGGCTTGAGCCTTGGCTGCAAAACTACACAGCGGTCACAGTCATCACACCCGTTTAGACGTAGCGTTTGCAAGCGATGGGATTGCCTGAGAAGGTAGGCGCATTGCGCGAGGCGCATTCCGGGCTGGGTACATTTAGACACCCACGCAACTGCGACTATTCTATGGGGGCGCACAACTTTTTTTCCTCAGTCTAGCTACTCCATCTCGCACCTCCCTTGGCATTGCATCTCTTTGGCAAAGAACCCGGCATTATTGTGGATTCAGCACGTGCAGGGTGCAACTCCGTAAAAAAAGGCGAATTTTTCAATTTAGCGCACTGTCTGCGCGATTTCCACAAAATGAATTCAGTATTTTTGGACTTCGTGCAAGTATACCTAACGATACCAGCTGCACTTCACAGACAGGGCCTTCGCAAGCCCGGAGGCGAGCGCTGGTACGAACAGAAAATCCCGAGGGCAGCCGAATGGAGCAATCTCTTAGTTAACGGCTGTCACAGCGGGACCGTATAAGGTAACGGCAGTCACAGGAAATAAAGCAGTGTTCTATCCCCCGAGCTATGTCGGTTGCTAGAATACATATACGCTGCTGTGGACGGGTTTGTTGATTCGATGCCTTTGTTCGCAGTGCAGGCTTAGCGGTAGCTGATTTCGACACGGGAAAGCGAACCAACTAGAAGCTAACTGTCACCTGCTGGGTAATGCAACTGGCTGTACTTGACATCCTTGTCGAGCAGCTGTTCGGTAAAAGACCAAAGATAATTTGAGAATTTCAGGGCATTTGACAAAACCGTGTGCCTTCATGCTTGATCTTCGCCCCTTGTGTTGGAATGTTATGAACACTTCGCCGCAGGACGCTGAGCATGTCTACAGCTCGGCGATATTCATACACCAACCACATTTCAGTACAGAGTGGGCGCGCTACGGCAGTGTAAACCTATACACTCCGCGTTGCCGAAGCCATCAGCAGCGGCATTCCCTTTGTCATCCCTGTTTTGCGCGGAAAAAATGTATCCGCTCATAAGGGGGCTTGCTCACCAATGCTAGCAAACAATGGATACATTGTTTGGTAGCGAGCCCCCCGCTGTTTCCCAGGAGCACGTATTCCACTACACGTATACTGCCCTACCCATTCACGGACAAACTTTGCACTGCCAGGCTCTACCTCGTAAGCCCTTACACCTACCCCAGAATATGCGAAAGAAGAGTGCGTGTAAAGTAGGACTAACTCCTCAGAGTGTAAATCCACGAACCTGCAAGCATGCACGTGCAGATCCATGCTCCACACAACAAAGCCGGAAACGTAACAGTACCAATAATCGCGGCACAAAGGTGGGCATGCTTAGCGCATACTTTCTGGGTTAGTGCCGACTTCCACAGCTCAACCAGCATCATCCCGGATCATACAGCAGACGCTATTTCCAAGCAACCGCACACCTGTTCAGATGCGCCGCTGTGATCCAGTCATCGTAATGCCACCGACACCGTCCCCACCTTGCGCCAGTAGGTGCCCGGCATACCCCCACAATGCTCACACATACAGGGCCCCCAGCTCGCCGCAAAGTATTGCACATCCATCTTTCTACGGAAGGGTATATATATATCAACCAACGAGCCAAACCGGAGCTTAACCGCCAGGCAAAGCGATGCAGCTGCGTGCATGCAGCGCCATTGTCCGATCGCTTCTTGTTGGAGGAACAACGCTAATCGAAGGTGCTGAATGCGCACAGAAAAAGACATGTGCTTACAGGCTAGAAGCCTGCTTCCCGCTAGCCTTCTGCCTGCTATGCTAGATCACCCTGCGATGACATGCCGAACTCGGACGAACATTAGTGGCACATTCAAAAGGTACACCTCCGAACACAAAACAGCCTAGCTTGTCTCCCCAAGCCAAAAAACGTCCACCCGGTTTCCTTTTGTCGCTTTGTTTGTATTGCTCAGATGCTACACAATGAGCCACAGGCTCCGCCTTTTTTGTAAACGCGTCACCATATTGTTAAGCAATTGGTGTTCACCTCCTCCCGAGCAAAGCCCGCCTCGTCGTTATTTCATATCTGTACACATGTATTAACCGGTCTGGCTGTCAACACTACAAAAGAAAATGACACAAGCCACATCGTAGCTGTTTCTGCATCTTACCAGGTATCGCGCCGCATATTTACTCGCTCACCAATGCACTAGCCGTATGCAGTCACTTTGGAGGCGCATGCAGCTTTAGTTAAAAATCCTGCAATTACCATCTACACGGTATGCCGTTTTGGCAGGCCAGCGCACTTTCTGTAGCCATTGTCTCGCAAACTAACTGTGTGCCCAGGTTTGTAACGATCTCCAAAGTTATAAAAGGCCTCACCAAACAGGTGAAGCGACCTTGTGCAAGTCAACTACGTGAAATACCCGCAGCTGTCGACGGCATCTAAAGTATATACGGCAGCATCTTCATCTTTGGGGGCTCGGAGCGTCAATTCATGCAAATCAACAGACTGTCTGCACGTGAATGTATACTGTTCACCGATTGAATGTGAATATTGGAGGGTACAAATCCCTCCCATGCGTAATCTCTGGACCTGCAAGTGCTGCCATCCGCAGCAGTGCGAACTTCTGCTGCTACCATGCACAGTTGCATTGCATTCCAATTCCGACACAGCATCCGTCCCTACTACTGCCAAGAACAGCGATATATACAACATCTTTCATCAACGTAACTGAATCCAGAGAAACCCGGGCACTTTTGCAGCTCCAAGTATATCATTTATCGCACTCGGAGCTGCAAACTTTCCAGCCTCTGTCATGCACCACATAGCTACAATATGAAACACTGGTGATCGTGTGAAGAATGCGTTTGCGTTTCTTCAGTGTTTTCGTGTGCGCTCACGCTTCTGTCTATAGTCAACACTGATCCCGTCCTAAGAGCGCACAATAAACAACGGCCGATCGTATACGCCACACCCTTTCCTCGAGTCTGCGCGGTGTCCGCACATAACATTCCCGCAGAGTCATTCATAACACGAAAACGTTGAGAATACGCACCACTGATCATTTCTTACCATACATATGTAAACATGGATGGGCCTTTAGCCACGGTACACAGCACAAAAAGAGCAAACCACGCATCTTGTTCTGTTTCCGTTAAGAGCCTTACGAGCACATAAAAAGAAAATACGTCGCAATTTCCGGAATATTCGATCTCAGAAAAGCCAGCCAAGAGCCTTTGCATGTCTCCAGAAATATTCCCATGGCTTCTCGAGTTAGTGCAGATCCCCCACGAACTACCCTCACAGTGAGCTGAACTGCTGCATACCCGTCCAAGAGTTCCTTGCACGTATGAGCTGTTCTTTAAGAATGTCCGTGCACATTAGAAGATGCCCTACGTGAGGAATAACGACACAGTCGCAGCGTCCAGCGCGGGGTACGACTGTTCCCTCACAAGCTTGGGTTATTTCTCCCGAGTAAGCACTTAACCCACCTGAACGTCAAGCAACGGCATCTTGCAACGCCCAGTTTCAAGAACAGCATGCTTTTCGAGCCAAGCCAATGCATTCCTGGCAAGCGTTCATGTCGGATGCACCCATTCTACACCACAAGGCTTTAGGAAGAAAGCGTGGATACCTTAGAAACTTTTAGCTGCTCAGCCCGAGTTTGTGGACGCTTTTCTTACCGTGTTCACACCCATGGTGCCACGCGGCATTCTCTTCGTCAGCTATTCCACACCCTCCGCCACATACACCATGTCATGGTTGTCCGCATTTAGGTACGCACACAAATGATTATGGCCGTCATCGTCTCCACAAGTGACAACACATTCAGATATACTGACTCAATAAGCCTGACGACGGCACGCGCCTTCCCAACCTTAGTGAACACCTGAACATAAGGTGCCACTTGTCCAAACAGCTCTGCAAAATCACAAAACCGTCACTTGCGTTTGCTTTAACTACGTACCTCTTGGCATCACAGCGTGCCTAGCTGGCTGCCTGTGCAACCGCCGACGGCAATCATATGGCATTCGTGCGCAGCTGGGGTGGCTACAGCTCTTGGCAAATGTTTGCTGTGTAATGTGTTCTCGTGCTTGCTGGCGAACACGATATGTACGCAAGTTGTTGTCATTTTGTGTACACCGTTGCCCTTTCCTATCCGTGGTTCCCGCAAAACTGGGGTTGGTATGCCTCATGGCAAATACGTACCCACTAAAGCATATCTATGTGTCCAAAAACACGTATTGGTATGCTGTGTGCTGCTTATTCTGCTTCCAGTGTTAACACTGCTTGCTGGAGTGAGCGGAATGCGACCGTTATCTGCTGTGGCTGAGAACCCGTTCTCTGGGCGGTTTAATACCTCACCTAGTCACACATGAACCGCTGTTCGCGCGAGAAGTCCGGGCACTTCGCACAGGGCTGGAAGTAGTATCCAGCTCCCTGTCCTGGACGATAAATTATATCCTTTGGCTTCCTGAAATTCCCCTTATTCCCAACCTTTAACGTTGCAGTTCCTATACGCTAACTGCGCGGACGATAGGCAACTTCCAGTTGGTTTAAGCTAAGCAGTCGCAACCAGCTCAGCCCGTGTTTCCGCCTTGACACCGTGACAACATTTGAGGCACCGACCCAGCATTCCTACCTGATTAACTTCGTTGCAGCGACGTGCGGAAGTCCCCAACATCAAGCTAAACCTGTGGCTTGATCGGTTAATGCACCCTTCACACGCGCTCCTCGCATCCTGCAACTGCAGTATCCGTTGACGGAGTATACCACCATAATATCACTGTCGTCAGATAGACTGCCATTCGCAAGCCATTGCTCCCCCACAAACAATCACCTATCAGTCACAACCCTAACTGTGCTCTCCATATTCATCATTCTGTTCAGTAACTGGCGCAGAAACATTGAAGAGACACGCAAGAATACAAACGAGCAAAGCTCTCCGTCACAGAAATGACGGTTCAACCGTCCCATCGCAGCAGCTCGTACTCAGCAGGGATTTAGCGTGCCGATCGGTTGCGAAATGTCAAAACGCTCCAGAAATTGGTGCAAAAGACTACTCAACGACCAAAATCAAAACCCCAGTCCCTTCCACGTGCTAAAGTCTTTAACTGTGTCAACGTCAGCATCTGTAGCACGTTCCTGCCAATACAATACTCCTGTATGCC
Organism: Eimeria brunetti; assembly: GCA_000499725.1. NCBI lineage: Eukaryota > Apicomplexa > Conoidasida > Eucoccidiorida > Eimeriidae > Eimeria > Eimeria brunetti. The sequence continues at coordinate 2,190 of HG713276.1, read as the reverse complement.
GTGTACAGTGATGGCGGTCACGCTGTTTCCAATGGTTTCGCCTTTCTAATCGTCACCGGTAATACATTGTGTGCAGCCTCCAAACCTCTTTCAAATGCAGGAAAGCCATGCCCGAAACTGTGTGACTGGCTCGCCCTTCACATGCTGCTCAAGAACACAACTGCTGCTACTATTTAATATGCCAAATGCGTGTGATCTACAATAGCAGTTGGACTTTGACGCCGTACAGTCTGACGGGCGTACATACAGACGTGCTGCTGATTGATTTCTGCCAGCGTTCACCTCATTCGGACGGGTTCTATGGCCGTGCCGCGCCTACCTGGCAGGCCTATACGCTTGCTCACCCATCTGCACACATATAACCGTTCTCGAGATACCCAAAATGAAGCTGACGGTACCAGGCATAGGGGATTGTTCTCTTACACAGTGTACTTCCGGCCTCACTTCCGCATACCGCGATCCTTCTAGCATTATCCAGCCATAGAGTGTTTCTTGCGTCGACCCACCAAAATTATCAATGCTCTGAAATGCAAATATGATGCCGCCTATGCTTAAAGAGCCAACACGGCAAAAACTCAGGCACTCCTACAGGAGCAGGCTACGATACGTCCATGCAAATACGCAGGCCGCTTGAACGTCCGCAAGAGGATTTGCGGAGATATCATCACGTTTCGTAAGCGGGCTTGTGAGTGTAGTATTGTTCAGCCATATGCTAGCAACTGCGCATTCCCGAGGAACTGATTTAGATGGTAGCACCGCCAGCTCATCCAATGAAACATATTAAGTTCAGGCAAACTCTAAAAGAGTCGGCAGAACCTGCGTGCCCGCCTCCTGAGGACAGTAGCTGCAGCGATTATTTTCCACCTTGTCCTGCCCTGCATGCATATCTGTCCACTCAGTCCCCCCGTCTGGCAGGCTCTTCGTGCGACCAGGTAATGGCAACCGAAACTGGCGAACCACGCATTGAAACCTTTACATACACGACCATCCCTCTGAGCGTATACTCTGAGTGTATACATGAGGACCAACCGCGCTCTGGCACCGACAAAAATGATTCGCAGTGTTGCTGCCTCATCTGGCGTCCTTGAATGTATCTTGCACGTGAAATGCAACGCCCTATAGGAGGAATATTCTGCACCCCGCGTGGGACAAATTTCTAGCCAGCCAATTGCACTCTCGTAAACGGTGTTCTTATTCCTTGTTATATCTCAAAGGAATAGGGTGTACTACGTAATCTCCAAGGGCCTTCGGCCGCGCCCCCACAATTCACGGAGCCACCTCCCCTGCTGGGCATGCCCATCATGTCACGTGGCATTCCCTTTGCCCGCTAGCTCACAACCTCTGCTGCCTATCTTTTGACGTCCTCGTCTGATGTTACGTCCCTCACCAATTTAAATAGCGGGAATCGTCGTTTTTGTCAGGCTCTGCTCTCCGGTAACGCTGTATCTCCCTGCTACTTAATACACACGCAACCCAAAGAGTAGCCTCTTCCCTCAAGTTTGCTTTGCGCGAGACATAGGTCGTTTTGCCGCTAGGCTTCTAGCGCTACCACCGACTGTTTTTGGTGCTCAAAATCAATCGTCACATTCCGGCTCGCACTAATGTGCACGACGCTTTTCCCACACACACCGCGTGCCACAAGACCCCTCCCGCAAGGAACACTACCTAACGAAGCGCACTTTCTACGTTGCGTGTTTTGAGCGTGCAACCTCGTTCCCCAACCTGATTTCCATCATCAGAAACATCTGCCACCTGCACAAGGAGCTCCTGCTGCCTTGCCAATCAGACATTTGCGGTAGCCCAAGTCGGCATCTCATACAACCTACTCACCCCTCGCCTGATGAATCTGCTCATGGACATTCGCGTATGCACCGCAAGTATGGATTGCAGTGGTTCGTGCGAAGCCACTGCCATCCACAGCATCATAGGGTCAGCCGGCAAGGCGAACCTGTACATCCGCCGTGCTCATTATGTATGCCCCATTACGACGAGTTGTTGCTCCAACCTGCAAAACGTTCCCGTTTTTTATTATGCTGGCAAACCCACTTTCTGAAAGGTTCAACACTTCCGCTGCCCACGAACGTGCGTTTCCAACCCTCCTTGTCATTGCACTGCACAAGCGGTTGGCTGTCAGTTCAAGAATCAGAAAGAACGAACGACCGTTCCCACAAGCACTGCGTGCACCTCACA
>HG713275.1:0-10747 GCA_000499725.1 Eimeria brunetti | reverse complement strand
GTTAAAGAAGGCAGCATGCTTAAGCTGCTGCTGCTGCTGCTGCTGCTGTTGTTGTTGTTGCTGCTGCTGCGGAAAGGAGACAGTCGTGCTGCAGTCCCCAGCGGGCGCTTCTTCCCACCGAGGAGGGACACGCGCTCCAGTGCTGCTGCTGGTGCTGCTGCTGCTGCTGCTGCTGCGGCTGTTGCTGCTGCTGCCGTCGCTGCTGCTGCTGCAGACAGGGCCCAAGGGCTGCTGCTGCGGGCTTCCGTCCGCTGCAGCAGCTGCTGCAGCGCAGCGGCAACAGCAGCAGGGGCGGGCGCCTGCGTGTTGAGAGCAGCAGCAGCAGCAACAGGGACTGCTGCTGACAGCAGCAGCGAGAAATAGGCATTGGAGACAATAGGAGACCCAGAAAGGGTCTGAATGGAGGGAGAGGAATTGTCCTGCATGCATGCAACAAACAAAACGATAAAATTCAAATACTTTTATTTTTAATCAGGAGACAGTTGGTTAAGGAGGAGACAGTTGGTTAAGGATGAGACAGTTCAGGGAGGAGACAGTTGGGTGAGGAGACAGTTGGTTAAGGAGGAGACAGTTCAGGGAGGAGACAGTTGGTTAAGGAGGAGACAGTTCAGGGAGGAGACAGCTGGAAAACGGGACAGTTGGTCAAGGAGAAAGGCGGTTAAGGAGACAGTTAGTTGAGGAGACAGCACAAGCCGCAGCAGCAACAGCAGCAGCAGCAGCAGCAGCAGCAGCAGCAGCAGCAGCAGCTCGTGTGCACTAACCTTGCGGTGGGTTGACAGGCCTAGGAGGGACTGCAGCAGCAGCGGCTGAGGGGGGGCTGTCCATAGGTGTCGGGCTAAGGCACCTGCTACTGCTGTTGCTGCTGCAGTTGCTGCTGTTAGTGCTGCTTTTGCTGCTGTTTGGGAGACACAGGGAGGAGACACTGAGCAAAGAACATCTGCCAATGACTGCTGCAGCTGCTGCTGCTGCTGCTGCTGAATTTTTGACCCCTGAACAGGCGCATCGGGGCTCTGGCTGCTGCTGCTGCTGCTGCTGCTGCTGTCGTCGGTGCTGCTGCTGCTGCGGCTCTTGCTTCTGGGGCTGCTGCCTCCTCTGCTGCTGCTGCTGCTGCTGTTGCTTCCTGCTGCAATGCTTCGGTGCGTGTCCCCTCCGCCCATCTGCTGCTTCTGCGGGGCGAGGCAGGCGTGCTGCAGCAGCAGCTGCTGCTGCTGCAGCACCAGCTGCGTCAGGTGCGGCAGCAGTGTCTCCGACAGCAGTCCCCAAAGAGACACACGAGCGAGCGGAGGAGACACCGGAGGGACAGGAGACAGTCGGGTGGCTGTCAGCACTTGTCTGCTGCCAGAAACATGCGGCAGCATGTGCCGCAGCAGCGCTCCCGCTGCAGCAGCAGCAGCACACACAGTAGCAGCAGCAGCAGCAGCAGAAACGCAGCAGCAGCAGCACCAAAACGGCCTAAAATTTGGAGCTGTCTCTGCCTCGCTAGCTTATCGCCTACGCAGCTAGCTACAGCTAGCTGGAGAGAGGAGACACAACAATCCAGTGAAAACAGCAGCAGCAAAACAGCAGCAGCAGCAGCAACAGCAGCAGCAGCAGCGTACTCTGTCGGGGCCCCACAGTGCAGCAGCGGGGCCTCTGAAAGTGAAGAGAGACAGCTTGCTGCTGCAAAGATAATTCAGGTGTCTCCTCAGCTAGGCCTAGGGTGTCTACGCAGCAGCTGAGGGGACAGTCTATGCCCTCCCCTCGCCCCTCAGCAGCAGCAGTTGCTGCTGCTGCTGCTGCTGCATTTGCTGCTGCTGCAGCGGCCTGACGCCGCGCATGCAGCGTCGGCAGCAGCAGCAGCAGCGCGTGGCGGTTGTCAGCACCTGCCCTGTGCAGCAGCTGCACTAGATCTTCAACTGCTGCTGCTGCTTCCATCTGCTGCTGCTGCTGCAGCTGCTCTTTCGTTAGCTGCCTAGCTGTCTGCAGCAGCGGCAGAGACACCCCGTACTGCATGCCGCCAGCAGCAGCAGCAGCAGCAGCAGCAGAAGCAGCAACAACAGCAGCAACAGCATGTTTCTCTGCTTCTCGAACAACTCCCTTCCAAGGCCCTAAACCCCGCAGCCTCTTAGAAGGGACCCGTGGTGCTGCTGCTGCTGCTGTTGCTGCTGCTGCTGCTGTTGCTGCTGCAGCAGCAGGCTGTCTCCCTGCAGCAGTCCCCTGCAAGGACGGGCCGCTTTCTTGATCGCTGCTCTCACTGCTGCAGCTGCTGTCACTGGTGTATGTGCTATCACTGCTGCAGCTGCTGCTGCTGCTGTCGCTGCTGTTGCTGCTGCTGTTGCTGCTGCTGGAGCCCCTCACATTGGCCCTGTGTCTCCTTTTTTTCTTCTGCGCTCGGTGTCTCCTTTGGGCCCTTTCTGCTGCCCTCAGGACGGGGGGGGAGAAGAGAAGAGACAGCAGGCGGGCCTGTGGTGTGTCTGGCTGCTGCTGCTGCAGCAGCTGCTGCAGCAGCAGCGGGGACAGCGGCGGGCGGAGGGCTGCTGCTACCTCCGTCACACACAGCAAATTAGCATGCCGCTGCAGCACAGGCCGCAGCAGCGGCAGCAGCACAGCATAGGTCTGGACCCCCCCCCAGTTCTGCTGCAGCGCAGCAAGCAGCTGCAGCAGCACGGCCCGCAGCAGCAGCGACGGCAGCAGCAGCAGCGGCAGCACGCGGCGAGACAAGAGAACAGCTGTTGCCTTTGCTGCTGGGCTCAGCAGCCCGTCTGCTGCCAGCTGCGTCAGTGCAGCAGCAGCAGCAGCAGCAACTTCCTGCTGCTGGTCCCGCAGACACTGCTCGCAGCAGGGCACGATGCAGCTTGCTGCTGTTTGCTGCAGCGCGAGGGCCCCTAAGCTGCCTAGACACCGGACGACAGCAGCACGTACACCTGGGCAGGGGTCATTCAGCTGCACTATCAAATACGGCAGCAGCAGCGCATGCGTTTGCTGCGGGCCCAGCACTGCAGCAAGCAGCGGCAAGGGCCGCAGCAGCGCCAGCCGCTGCTCTATGGGCCTGCATGTTAGCTGCTGCTGCAGCGTCGGCAGCACTGCTGCATGCAGCTTGCTTACGGCTTCGCTTAGCTGCTGCTGCGCCCGCCCAGACAAACCAACAAATGGAGCAGCAGCAGCAGCAGCAGCAGCAGCAGCAGCAGCAGCAGCAGCAGCGGGAGGGGATGCTGCACCGCCAGTGGAAGGAGAGCCACCAGACGCTGCAGCAGCAGACGCTGCAGCAGCAGGCGCTGCAGCAGCTGCTGCAGCAGGCGGCGCTGTCTCTACCTGAGAGGCAGCAGAAGTAGACACTGCTGCTGCTGCTGCTGCTGCTGGTGCTGCATGTGTCTCCTCGCCCTGACGGAGGGACCCTGAGGCGGGGGTTACGGTGCTGCTGCTGCTGCTGTTGCTGCTGCTGCAATCCGCTTCCGCGGGCTCAGGGGCAGCAGCGGCTGCTGCTGCAGGTGTTGCTGCAGCTGGAGCAGCAAGTGCTGCAGCAGCAGCAGCAGCAACGTCTTGCCTTGTCATGTCCTCCTTGAGATTCTGCTGCTGCTGCTGCTGCTGCTGCACTGCAGTGTCTGTCTCCGTCCCTGTTGGAGACACCATGGGGTCGGGGTTTGCTGTGGCCCCGTCTCGGCTGCTGCTGCTGCTGCTGTTGCTGCTGCTGCTGCTGTTGCTGCTGCTGCTGCTGTTGCGGTTGCTGCTGCTGCTGCTGGCTGCTGCTGCTGCAGTCAGCTGCTGAGTTTCTGGAGAGGGCGGTGCTGCTGTCTCCGTTAAGCCAGAAGAGGGGCGAGAGCGCTGCTGTTGCTGCTGCATCTGCTGCTGCATCTGCTGCTGCTGCAGTTTTTGCTGTTTGTGCTGGTGGTGGTGGTGGTGCTGCTGCATCTGCTGCTGCTGCTGCTGCTGCTCCCGCTGCAGACTCAAGAGGGCCTGGGCGTGGAGACAGGCCTTAACAGCCAGCAGCATAAGCGGCAGCAACTCGGAGACAGTTACCCTTACTGCAGCATCAGCATCAGCAGCACTAAGTCTATGAATAGCAGGTAAAATAAAATCACAAAATAAAGCTGCTGCATCTGCTTCCGAACTATACTCTGCTGCTGGATGATGCTGCGAAGAGGGCCCCCCCACCCGCCGCTGCTGCTGCTGCTGCTGCTGCTGCAGCGAGTGGGGCAGCGCCGTCCCCTTCCCAGAGCGTCGCAGAGACACCCCGGGTTTGGGACCTGCTGCTGCTGCTGCTGCTGCTGCTGCTGCTGTCCCTCTCGAGGTGTGCCCCTGCCTGCTGCCGCAGCTGCTGCTGCTGCTGCTGCTGCTGCTGCAGCAGGGGTCGCCGCAGAGGCCGCAGACAGGAGGCTGTCTGCTGCTGCTGGGGCAGCAGGCGGCGTGCTGCAGCGTCGCATGCAGCTGCAGCAGCGCAGCAGCAAGGGCCTTAATTGCTGCTACCCGAACTACAGGAAAGGGGTCTCCCAAATGGTGCGTTAAGAATGGCAGCAGAGACTGCAGCAGCACGTCAGTTGTTGCAGCACGGGAGAGAAAGGCCAGCAAGGAGACACCGCATGCACGAAGCCTAGGGCTGCTGGTTTGCTGCAGCGCAAGCCCCACAATTTCGGAGACAATTATGCTGCTGCTGCTGCGGAGACACCCAGCGCAGGCCCCTGCTGCTGTCTCCTTCGTCTCTGCGCCGGAAACGACGATAAAGGGAAAACCCAACGCCCGACTTGCTGCTGCTGCTGCTGCTGCTGCTGCTGCGGAGTCAAACAGCTGCAGCGGCAGCCGCGGGGGGCCCAGCAGCTCAGACACCAACTCCCATGAGGGATACAGGGGCCTGCTGCTGCTGCATCTGCTGATGCTGCTGTGGATGCTGCTGATCCCACAGCCCCCAGCAGCAGCAGCAGCAGCAGCAGCAGCAGCAGCAGCAGGAGTAGCAGCAGCAGCAGCAGCAGGCTCCCCATGCTGTCTGAAGAGGCTGTCATAGAGACGAACTTTGGGCCCCTCCATTTCTTCCAACACCGTTACCGCAGGCTGCAGCACAACCAAGCAGCAGCAGCAGCAGCAGCAGCAGCAGGAGCAGCAGCAACAGCAGCAGCAAGAGCAGCAGCAGCAGCAGCAGAGACCAATGGCGCTACAGGGGGAGACACTCTGCAACAGCTGGGGAGGGCGTTAACACAACTAAGCTAAACAGCTAGACACCTAACCTCCTACCCAGACAGCTAGCTAGCCGAATATAATAGCTAGCTAAATAGAATAGCTAGCTACGTAGTTAAATAGCTAGCTCACTAGCTAGCTAGTTCAATCGATCGCGAAATAGCTGGCTAGCTAGCTAGCTAGCTAGCTAGCTAAAGAGCCACCCAGCTAGCCAGCTAGCTAGCTAGCTAGCTAGCTAGCTAGCCAGCTAGCTAGCCCCGTACCCGTTTGTTAATAACAATAGCCTCATAACATTGGGCCCATAAAGACATGAGGCCCCAGCCGAAGTGACGGGCATTAGAGGGGCTCAAGACAGGGTGAGGCAAGCTGCTGCTGAGTGCTGCTGCTGCTGCTGCTTCTTGTGCTGCTTCTGCAGCAAGAAACCGGTCCTCCGTCGTAGCCTGCCCCCCGCCGCTTGCTGCTGCTGCTGCTGCTGCTGCTGCTGTTGCTGCTGGACGGAGCGGCCCGACGCCGCCCAGCGGCGAGGCAGCAGCAGCAGCAGCAGCTGCTGCTGCTGCATCTGCTGCAGCAGCAGCTCCCGAACTCCATGCCTCCAGCAGCGCAGCAGCAGCAGGACTTTCTTGCGGCATTGTTACAGCCATATTCAGCACTGTCTGTGGGCAGGAGACACAGAAGCAGCAAACAGCAACAGTCTCCTCCTGCTACTGCAGCAGCAGCAGCAGCAGCAGCAGCGGAAAATTCGAGGAGACAGAGCAACAGCAAGCAGCAACTGTCTCCTTTCGCTTCCGCAGCAGCAGAAAAAAAGAAGAGACAAGGCAGTATCAAGCAGCAACTGTCTCCTTTCGCTACCGTACCAGCAGCAGCAGCAGCAGCAGCAGCAAATAGTCTCCAACTCTTTCCTAGTTGGGTGTCCCTAAACCCTAAACCCTAAACCCTAAACCCTAAACCCTAAACCCTAAACCCTAGACCTCAAAACAGTGCCGATTCCTTTCCTTACTTGCTGAGCTGTACAGGCATCAACCTCCAGTGTATGGCGCCTAGCTGCTTCCCGCAGCAGCTGCAGCAGCAGCTGCTCATGCGCATCCGCCTCCTGCTGTTGCTGTTGCTGTTGCTGTTGCTGCTGCCGTTGCTGCCGTTCCTCCTGCACCTGCTGCTGCTGCTGTTGCTGCTGCTGCTTCTGCTGCTGCTGCTGCTCCCTCCCTTGCTGCTGCTGGCGTTCTTCCTGCACCTGCTGCTGCTCCTGCTGCTGCTGCTGCTCCTGCTGCTGCTGCTGCTCCTGCTGCTGCTGCTGCTGCTGCTGCTGCTGCTGCTGCGGCTTTTGTTCTAAGAGGGCTAGGAAGATATCAGGCATATGCTGGTGCAGCAGCAGCAGCCGCATATCTGGCTGCTGATAGGCAGGGTGCAGCAGCACGGTAAAGAGACACAATAAGTAATTCATGAAGCAAGGGGGAAATATATATTTTATCCAGAGCAGCAGGGTCTGCTGCGCGGGGAGGCGCTGCTGCGGCTGCTGCAGCAGCCCTGCATGCAGCAGCAGCAGCCGGGCCCTGCTGCAGGGGATTGCTTCCAACGCCTGCAGCAGCGCAGCAGGAGGGGGGGTGGAGACAGCAGCAGCAGGAAGGCCTGGGAGGGAGGCCAGCAGCAGCTCTTCTCGCAGGCTTGCTGTTGCTGCTGCTGCTGCTGCTGCTGCTGCTGCTGACGCCCGCGGACGACGGGCTGTGCTGCTGCCGCTGCTGCTGCTGCCTCCGCTCTTGCTGCCAGCAGCAGCAGCTTTGGCTTTCTCCTCTGCTGCAGCAATCGTCCTCCTTCCCTGCCCTCCCCCCTCCTGCTGCTGCTGCTCTTGTTGCTGCTGCTGCTCCTGCTGCTGCTGCTGCTGCTGCTGCTCCTGTTGCTGCTGCTGCTGCTGCCGCACTGCAGCAAGCCAGTTCCTTAACTCCAGCAGCCGCAGCAAATCAATTACATCTGCCCCCCTCAATAATATTTCAGCTAAAGTGCAGTGCAGCGAAAACATTTCAGCAGATTGGCGAGAAAGGAGACAGTCGGGAGAGGAGACAGGTGTCTCCTCCTCGTCGCCAAACCTGGACAGAGACACGGCAAACCCTAAACCCTAAACCCTAAACCCTCATTCGGAATGGGCTCATCATTGTGGGCATGGGGAATATCTCCTCTCTAAAAGAGACAGAAGGAGACAGAAAGGAGACGGAAAGGAAAAAGGAGACAAAAAAGGAGACAAGATGGGGACAGAGAGGAGACAGAAAGGAGACAGAAAGGAAACAGAAGGAGGAGAGAAAGGAGACAGAAAGGAGACAGAAAGGAGACAGAAAGGAGACAGAAAGGAGACAGAAATGAGACAGAAAGGAGAAAGAGAGGAGACAGAAAGGAGACAGGAAGGAGACAGAAAGAAAAGAGACAACAGACACACGGTTACAGAAAAAAGGAGACAAAAAGAGACAAACGAAAGGAGACAGCAAACAGGCAGAAAGGAAACATAAAGAGAAAAGACAGTCCCCAACTGTCTCCTTTAAGCAACGGGAGGCAGGATATTTGGGGCCTGAGGGTTTAGGGTTTAGGGTTTAGGGTTGCTGTTGTGTTAGGTTTGCTGTTTATTCTTGCTTGTACTAATGTATATTAGTGCTGTAGTATTATAATTAATAATATTATTACTGTAGCATAATAATTAACAATAATAAAAGTAATAATATTGCTATTATTGTTCTAGTATTATAATTAATAATAATAAAAAATACTATTATTATTCTCGTCACTATCATTAACCCTAAAAACCCTAAGCTCTAAACCCTAAACCCTAAACCCTAAACCCTATTTATTTATTTATTATTCTTAACGTGATAAATACTATTTTATTCCTACTCTTTAATATTATCACAAAAATCGGCATTACAATAACTCCTACCATTACTACTACCGCCAGGGTTTAGGGTTTAGGGTTTAGGGTTTAGGGTTTAGGGTTTATTGGTATTTGTACCTTTCTGGGGCCAGATAGCAACGGAATCTGAGAGGAGACTCGAAAAGGAGACAGAAAAGGCGCATGTCTCTGAGATTTGGAGACAGTTGCTTCCAAGGCGCAGCATCAACAAGGAAAAGATGGAGAAAAGAAGAAAGAGACAAATTTTCGGTTTTTATGTCTCCGTGGCAAAGGCCCAGTGCATGCAGCTGGGAAAGAGACAGCAAAAGTTGGAAAGAAAAGAACAAAAGGAGACACTTGCTAGGAGACGGCTGCTGCTGCAGCCGAAAGGAGACAGTACAGCTGAAGTGCCGCCGCAGCAGGAGACAGGAACGCTCGGTAACCAGCAGCCTTTCGGATGGACACCTGGAAGGAGACAGGAGACAAAAGGAGACAAAAGGAGACACTTGGGCAGGGGGGGAGGAGACAGGGGGTTTTGGCTCTGAAATAAAAGGAGCCAAAAGGAGACACATTGAAATAAATCGAAAGGAGACAGGGCATTGGGAAGGAGACACTTGGGGGTTGGTAGTGAAATGTAAGGAGACAAAAGGAGACACACTGAAATAAATTCCGAGGAGGCAGGTCATTAAAAAGGAGACACCCAAAGAAATGAGGAAAAGGAGACAGGGCGTAATTAGTGAAATACACGGATGCAAAAGGAGACACACTGAAATAAATCGAAAGGAGACAGGGCATTACAAAGGAGACACTTGGTCAAGGCAGGTGAAAGGAGACAGGTGGTTGTTACCGAAATATAGAGACAGAAAAGGAGACACACTGAAATAAATTGAAAGGAGACAGGTCGTATGTCATGAAATATGGAGACAGAAAAGGAGACACCCTGTGAAATCATTACGAGGAGACAGTTCATACACCACTAAATACAGAAATACAAAAGGAAACAAATTGGAATATATATATCGACATATGTGCAAACAAAAAGGAGGAGACGGAAGGCAAATGGAAAGGAGACAGGAGGAGACAAAGGAGACACAGAGACGAAAGGAGACACCCGCATATTGGTTGGTGAGGAGACAGAATGTAAGAAGGGGTCTAAGCAGCAGTAAGCGGGGCTGAAGGAGACAAAAGGAGACAGGAGGAGACAAAGGAGACAGGGGGATGAGGAGGAGACAGGAGGAGACAGACAAAAGAAAACGGAGGAGACAGCAGGAGATAAAGGAGACAGAAAAAATCAGAGAAGAGCAAAGGGGACAGGAGGAGACAGGAGGAGACAGGGGGAAAGTAAGGAGACAAAGGAAACAAAAGGAGACAAAGGGGACAGGAGACAAAGGAGACAGAAGGAGACAAAGGAGAAAAAAGGAGACAAAGGAGACAGGAGGAGACAAAGGGGACAAAGGAGACAAAGGAGACAGCCAAAGGAGACAGCCAATGGAGACAGGGCACGAATCCAAATGACCCGAAGGAGACAGCAGGAGACAGCAAAAGGAGACAAAGGAGACAGCCAAAGGAGACAAAGGAGACAGGAGGAGACAGCAGGAGACGGGAGGAGACAGCAAAGAAAGGGAGCCAGAGGAGACAGCCACAGGAGACAAAGGAGACAGGAGGAGACAGCCACGGGAGACAAAGGAGACAGGAGACAAAGGAGACAGGAGAAAAAGGGAGACAGAAGGAGACAGCCAAAGGAGACAAAGGAGACAGGGGGAGACAGCCAAAGGAGACAAAGGAGACAGCATGGAGCCGCAAAAGGAGGCAAAGGAGACAGCAGAGACAGCCAAAGGAGACAAAGCAGCCAAAGGAGACAGAGGAAACAAAGGAGACAGCGGAGACAGCCAAAGGAGACAGCCGAAGGGGACAGAAGAGACAGCCAAAGGAGACACAGCAGCCAAAGGAGACAGAAGAGACAGCCAAAGGAGACACAGCAGCCAAAGGAGACAGAAGAGACAGCCAAAGGAGACACAGCAGCCAAAGGAGACAGCAGAGGCAGCCAATGGAGACAGCCAAAGTAGGCAGCCAAAGGAGACAGGGGAGACAGCCAAAGGAGACAAAGGAGACAGGGGAGACAGCGAAAGGAGACAAAGGAGACAAGGGAGACAGGGGAGACAGCCAGAGGAGACAAAGGAGACAGGGGAGACAGGGGAGACAGCCAAAGGAGACAAGGGAGAGAGCCAAAGGAGCCAAAGGAGACAGGGAAAGGAGACAGAGGTAAAGGAGCCAAAGGAGACAGAAAGGAGACAGAAAGAAAGGAGACAGCAGCTGACACATGGGGAAATAGATCAAAGGTGAGTAAGGCCTTATGGAGAAGAATTTGGGGCTGGAAAGTGGGGAGGTTAAGGGGGCGGGAGGCAAAGGGAGGAGACTGTTTGTGGGGCAGCAATTTGCAGAAAGAATAGCCCTCCCGGGCGGAGACAGAAAGGAGACTGCTGCTGCTGCGGCAGCTGCCTATACACCCCAGTGCATGCAGGAAGGGATAGTCCTCCATCAGCTGCCGCTGCTCCTCCGTTAAGGGGACAGAAAGGGGACAATTAGCAGCAGCAGCAGCAGAAAGAGACACTGCAGCATCCAGAGACGGCAGAGAGGGGCTTAGGCCCCCAGACACAGCATTCCCCATCGCCTCCTGCTGCTGCTGCTGCTGCTGCTGCTGCTGCTCCTGCTGCTGCTGCTGCTGCTGCTGGGGGG
>HG713274.1:5271-16107 GCA_000499725.1 Eimeria brunetti | reverse complement strand
CTGTTGCTGCTGCTGCTGCTGTTGCTGCTGCTGCTGCTGCTGCTGTTGCTGCTGCTGCTGCTGCTGCAGGCTGCGCGGGTTTGAGTAATATGGAAGCAACTTTATTGGCAATTGAAATGGGGAGAATAGATGCTTCTCTTTTTACTTTTTGTGTTGTACATTCGGGTTTAGCAATGGCTGCTATTGCTGCAGCAGGAACAGAGCAGCAAAAAAACAAATGGCTTCCGAAAGTATAAATTTAAATGTTTATTTATTCATTTATCTATTTATTTGTTTATTATTTGCTTATTTATTTTATTTAGCTGTTTATTCTTTATTTGGCTGTTTTTTTCGGTTTGTTTATTTAAATATATATGTCTTTATCTCAATCTGTCTAAATATATCCACTTATCCATATATATATATTAAATATATATATTCATATTTATATTTGTATTTATATGTATATTTATATTTATATATATATCTGCATTTACAACTATTTACTATTTATATTTATATTTATATTTATATTTATATTTATATTTATATTTATATTTATATTTATATTTATAATTACTATTTATATTTATATTTATATTACTATTTATATTACTATTTATATTTATATTTATATTTATATATGAAGATATTTATGGGTTTCTTATTTATTTGTCTTTGCGTATTTAATTATCTTTTGTGTTGGCATTTAAATGTATTTATTTCTTTAACTACAAAAGCCATTTTCCTGTGAGTAAATAAACATTTAATTAAATATAAATATATTTAATTAAATATAAATATATTTAAATAAATATAAATATATTTAGATAAAAAGGAATAAATCCCAAATCCAATAAAGGGGTAATTCTGCAAAAAGACTTTAAAAGTATTTATAAAATATTTTTTTTTTCTTTTTTTTAAATTCCACTCTTCTTTCTCCTCCCCCTAAGCCTATTTCCTTCTTCCTCGTAATAAGTTAATTACAATTGATTAATAATTAAATAATAACGACTAATAAATTAATTAATAATTAATTATTTATTTCTTTTTCTTAGATGGCAACTTGGACCCTTTTGGGCTGCTTCGCCCTTACAGAGCCAGAGCGGGGGAGCCAAGTATTTTCTCTGAAAACCCTGGCTAAGAAAAGGGGAAAAGGGTATTTAATAAATGGCATTAAAAAGTGGATAGGAAATGCCTTTAACTGCCACATAGCCCTCGTATGGGCATTTGTGGAAGAAACCCAAAAAATTGAGGCATTTATTGTTGTAAGATCCTTTTTTTACTCCTTTTCACCTTCTTAACGCTTTATGTCCCTTTATTTTACTCCTTTTACCTTTTTATTTTACTCCTTTTACTACGTTTACTCCTTTTATTCCCTTTATCATTTTATTTTACCCCTTTTACCCTTTTATTTTACTACTTTTACTCCTTTTATTCCCTTTATCCTTTTATTTTATTCCTTTTATTCCTTTTTCTCCTTTTATTTTACTCCTTTTACTCAATTTACTCCTTTTATTCCCTTTATCCTTTTCTTTTATTTCTTTTATTTCTTTTATTCCTTTTATTCCTTTTATTCCTTTTATTTCTTTTATTCCTTTTATTTCTTTTATTCCTTTTATTTCTTTTATTCCTTTTATTCCTTTAATTTCTTTTATTTCGATTCCTTTTGGCGCTGGCCTAATTTTTGTTATTTATTTATTTCTTCCTTTTCTTAAATTGTTTTATTTGGGTTTATTATTCAAATATTCCAACAAATAAATCCTATTCTATTTCTTTTTTATTTATTTTTATTTTATTTTATTTCTTTTATTTATTTTATTTTATTTGGCTGTTGGGTTAAGGCTTTCTGTGTCTTTGCTAGATATTTCTCTGTTTTGAATTTTCTCTTGCTTTATTTCAATTTAATTCAATTTAATTTAATTTAAATTAATTTAATTTAATCTCTTTTCTTGATTTCCCCCTCTATTCCTTTCTTTATTATTTATTTTTCTTTCTTTTTAATTTATTTAATTTTTTATTTCATTTTTGTCCATTTTGCTTTTTTCTGTCTCCACGGCTGTCTCCTCTATTCCTTTACTTCTTTTCCTTCAAAGGAATTATTCAACTCCCTAATTAATTAATTAATTAATTAATTAACTAATTAATTAATTGATCAATTAATTAAATAACCAATTAATAAGTTAAATAATTATTTATTTATTCATTTACTTATTTATTTATTACTTAATAATAATTTACTATTAATAATGATATTAATTTTTTAGTAATTAATCATTAATTAATTAATTAACTAATTAACTAATTTATTAATTAGCTAATTAATTAACTAATTATTTATTTATTTATTTATTTATTTATTTATTTATTTATTTATTTATTTATTTATTTATTTATTTATTTGTTTAATTAATTAATTATATATTTAATTATTTATTTATTTATTTATTTATTTATTTATTTATTTATTTATTTATTTATTTAATTAATTATTTATTTATTTGTATTCAAGGAAAAGGGTACCCCTGGCTTCAGTACAGAAGTACTAGACGGAAAAACTTGTCTGCGGGGTATTGACAATTCTTTTCTCTTTTTCTCCGATTGTTTTGTTCCCTTATGCAATAAATTAGGGGAAAATACGGAAAAAGAAATGCCATTAAACCCGGATAAAACAAATACAGAAAATAAAGATATTTACAAACCCATACTAACTGCTTCAAGGGCTATGGTTGCTGCAGCTTGTGCTGGTCTCTTACTGGGTAACCAATGGCTAGCTAGCTAGCTAGCTAGCTACCTACCTACCTACCTAGCTAGCTGGCTACCTAGCTAGCTAGCTAGCTAGCTAGCTAGACAGATAGAGTAAATAGATAGCTAGGTAGCTAAACAGGCAGACAGACAAACAGCTAAACAAGCAGGCACCCAAACAGCTAGCTAGCTAGCTAGCTAGCTAGCTAGCTAGCTAGATATCTAGCTAGCTAGCTAGCTAACTAGCTAGCTAGATATGTAGCTAGCTAACTAGCTAGCTAGCGACAGTCCGTAGCTAGCCATCCCTCTGTTGGATTAATAGAATACATTTGCATCAACTTAGCAGATGGATGGAGTTGATGAGTAAAGGAAATAAATTCCTTGGTTGGATTAAATGGAATAAAATACTTTTTCTTTTTATTTGCTGCAGGGGCCTACGATAATGCCCTTTCTTACTGCAGCAGCAGATTTCAATTTGGGCGTCCAATTCTGAAATTTCAACTTGTTCAAGAAAAACTCATGAGAAGTTTGGGGCTGGCATTTGTAAGTAGAAAATATTTTGTTTATTTCTTTATTTGCTTGGTTCCTTTTTGTTTGGGTGGTTGGTTATTTATTTGCTTCTTTGTTTATTTAAATGTTTTTTTTTTTATCTTTTTTCTGCTTCTTTACCTCTTTTATTTGTCAACTTATCCAAGAAAAGTTCATACGCAGTTTGGTGCTAACGTTTGTTTCATTTATTTCTTTATTTTTTACTATTTTATTTATTTTATTTATTTAATTTACTTGTTTACTTTATTTATTTTATTTATTTTATTCATTTTACTTATTTGTTTATTTGGTTGGTTGTTTAGTTTTTTGTTGTCATTTCTCAGACAAAGCCCAGCTGTTGATATTTATTTTTATTTTATTTTTATTTTATTTTTAACTTTTTTCTCTTCTATCATCTTTTGCCTGCTTTTGCTCCCTTTTCATTTTCCCTTTCTTTTCTTAATTTTTCTTTAATTTATTCCCCTCTACGGGGGGCAGCAGAAGGCAGACCATTGGTCAGACCAATGGTCCACCCCAAGAAATGGGAGAAGGAAATGTTGAATAACTCTCTTGAAAATAAATCAATTAATCGCTGCCTTCTGCCGGATAAATGAAGTGCATGATGCCGCTGCTGCTGCTGCTGCTGCTGCTGCTGGTGCTGTTGCTGCTGCTGCTGCCGTTTTGCTGCTGCTGCTGCTTTGCTTGCAAAGCTGCTGCTGCTGCAGTGTCAGTGAACGTATCTGCCTCACTTTCCGCCCTTTCCCCCCTCTTTTGTCTGCGCCCGATATTTCTTTTTGTGTTTTGTTTGTTTGTTTGTTTATGCATTAATGCATTAATGCATTATAATGCGTTAATGCAGGGTAGTTTATCGCTGTCTATACAGCTGGCTAGGCGATTAGACAAAGGGGCAGCATCAGCCAGTTTAATTGCATTAATTAAAGCTACTAATTCCTTGTGGGCCCGAGAAGGCGTCAAACTTTGCAGAGAAATTCTCGGGGGAAATGGAATTCTACTCGACTTCCACGTCGCCAAGGCCTTCGCAGATATTGAAGTCTGCTGCTCCTGCTGCTGCTGCTGCTGCTGCTGCTGCTGCTGATGCTGCTGCTGCTGATGGTGATGGTGCTGCTGATGGTGCTGCTGCTGATGGTGATGGTGATGCTGCCGGTGTTGCTGCTGCTGCTGCTGCTGTTGATGGTGGTGCTGCTGCTGGTGCTGATGCTGCTGACGATGATGATGGAACTGATTATGCTGCTGCTGCTGCTGCTGCTGCTGCTGCTGCTGCTGCTGCTGCTGCTGTGTTCAGGCTTTGTATACATATGAAGGGACGTATGAAATGAACATTTTAATTGCTGGGCGCGCCGCCACGGGGTTGAGTGCATTTACATAAACAAAAAAGAATTAATTAATTAATTAATTAATTAATTAATTAATATATTAGTTAATTACATAAATAAATAAGTAAAATTAAAAGGGAAGACAAGCCAGACTGCATGCGCATCTTTCACAGCAAGTTTCCTTTAATTGATTCTTCTTGTCATTATTCTTATTCTTATTCTTATTCTTATTCTTATTCTTATTCTTATTCTTATTCTTATTCTTATTCTTATTGTTATTCTTATTCTTACTCTTATTCTTATTCTTATTCTTATTCTTATTATTCTCGCTTTTGTCATTTATTATTATTATTATTATTTTATTATTATTTTTATTGTTATTGTCATTTTTGTAGTCTTGATTTGAATTGCTGCTGCTTTTGCTGCCTTTTCCCTTTACTTTTGTCTTTGGCTTTTCCTTTAATTTTTCAGAAACAAATAAATAAAACACAAAAAACAAAAATATTCAAATTTTAACTGCTAGCGTTGCTGAACACTCAAATCAAAGGCCCCATGCCTTGAAGAGGTAGCAGCTGCTGCAGCAGCAGCAGCAGCAGCAGCAGCAGGACCTAATGCAGCAGCTGCAGCAACAGCAGCTGCTGCAGCATCAAGGGTTGCAGCAACACCAGCAGTAGCAGCAGCAATAGGTACAGGGGCAGCAGCAACAGCAGCAGGGGAATGTTTAGCAGCAGCAGCAGCAGCAACTAGAGCAGCAGCAGCAGCAGCAGCAGCAGCGAAGTGGTAAGGCCTACACATCACAAACTACTTACTTGTCTTCTTCCTAGTTATCTCTCTGTAAAAAGAATAAAATAAAAAATACAAAAATAGAATAAAAAGAGAAAAATGTAAATTCAGCAAAAATGATTTCACAAGATTTTCTCGGGAATTGCAGCAAGTCAAGCAAAGAAGAAACGGAAATGAAGGCGTAGAAAAAATAAAAAGAAAAATAAAAGAAAATAGGAAATTAAATTAAAATAAAATCCAAAAAACAAAAGAAAAAGCGGAGGGAAAAAGATGAAAAGTTTGGATCAACAGAGCTGATTTCTCTAGGAAATACTAATGTACAAAAACAAATAGGAATAATAAATAAATGAATAAATAAATTAGTTTATTATTTAATTAATTTTTCAATCTATTAACACCTTTTAATAATATCCATTTGCTATTAATACAATGCAAGCGTTATTGTAAAGAGATTTATTTGCTTGTTATGGCAGCGCATATATGGTATTTGCTGACAATATATTTTATTCAGAATAATATTATGAATTAGCAAACTTACCATGCTGGTTGACAAATATACATTTTTAATTTGAATTATTATAATTCATATCCTTGCAGCTTTCATTATTTATGCTCCTGCACTAGCTGAGGTCTTCGCCATTTTTTCCTCTTTTTGCATTTGTTGAATATCTACTGCTGTGGTTTCTTATGGGTTTCATGCATGCGCCCATTTCTTTCAAAAATTCAAGTGTAACGCCGCCGACAATAAATTAATCATCTGAATTAGTGACAAAGAAAATAAATATTCAGTTGAAACTGCTGTATTAAGTTTTAGTAGCGTCACAATAAGAAGGAAAGTGAAAAATTCAGGAAATTATTTGAATCGAACTTCCTGAAATACGAAGTTGAATTCAAGAAGCTAGGGCGATCGTGCTGGCAGAAATCTGTCTTTTTATGGGAGAAGAATAAGAAAAAGTGCTAAATTTATTTATTTTAAATTAAAGTCAAAACAATTACTGGATTAAAGCTTGAACAACATTTGCTGTGAAGAGGAAGAAAGCAGAACCCGTTTCCGGTCGATGCCACTTGGGGTGTACAGACAGCTCAGTCTTCGTGAGAGAAAGCAGTGGAATCCTAGTGAAAATCATGAATAAAATTCAGTTTTTTTTGGTTATATCTGTTTTTAATTTACTTTTTTATTCGATTTGATCCTATTTTTTCGAAATTAATTAAATTTGAACTTCCCTCTTTCTGCTGCGTTTCGGCACAGCGGCGAGGGCGGACTGGCGCCCGCCGGCTGCTACAGGCGATGGTTGTTGTAGCATGCCTCTTCCTGGGTTATTTTTCTTTTATTTCTCTTTTTTAAATTAATTTATTAGTTTAATTGAACTTTTTTCCAAGAAATCCTCGCCTCTTCATCATGAGGAGCCTTGATGTGTATTTGAATATCTACAAGATTCATGGCTCCCCCGATTGTTGCGCCCCCTGCGGTCTTTACCATACAAGTGAGTTTTTTCAGTTTATTTTCTTTTTTTCATCAACTTTTTCTTGATTTCTCCGTTTTCCTTTCAAACTCCTGCAGCAGAAAAACACCCATTTCCTATGAGCCCGCCGCCTATATATACCCACCGATTCCTCTTTAGCAGCGCCACCTAAATCTTAGAATACCGCATTAGCAGCAGTTAAGTGTTTTATTTCCTTTTCTTCCCCTCTGAATCTCCTAGGGAGCAGCAGCCACCCCACGGTTGTATTTCCTTTTCACTGGGGTGTATCTTTTGCAAATCCCCCTCCCCCCATCTCTTTCCCTATCCCCCCTCCCTCCACTGCCACTGTATGGATTTTTTTGCAATTTTTTTCTATTTTCAGGCGTACAAATAGGAGAACTGGAATACAGCTTCGGGGAGACAGCCGGAGTCATCTGCACGGAGAATAACCCGCGAATAGACGGGGGTCGGGGTTTTCGCGAGGGTCGCTACGAGTCGAGTCTGCCCATGGGCCCTTGTTCTTTGCCTCTTTCTGAACTTTACACCCTTATTATCCAGCTCAAAAGAAACTTCTCCCCAGAGTCTTATAATCTTTTTCACAACAACTGCAACCACTTCAGCGATGCCCTGCTAAGGGCTGTGGTTGGAAAGGGCATTCCCCCCCACATAAACAGAGCCAGCAGATATGGGCGATGGATAAGGTAAGAAAAAAAACCTTCTTTTTCTCCTTTTCTTCTTTATTCTTTATTCACAGTCTATTCCTCTGCTCCTTTACTTTAGAGGCGGGTCTGGTGGTTATATAAATATATATATATGTATATTTATGTACTTTTTGTATTTACATATATCGCTCTTAATACAACTTTGTTTGTGTATTCAGTATATACACATAAATATATATATATATGTATGTATATATATAAATTCTTTTACATCTGAATATATAATATATATCTCTGTATGGGTTAATTGGTGTTTTATTCCATCTTGTTAGACAAATATATGTTTATTAATTAAACTAAATAGGTTGGGTCTTATTAAATTTATTTAATTTGAATAAATTAAATAAATTATATTCGTGTTTTCATTATTTGTTTCTTTCTATACTCGCAACCGGCACAGTACCCCTCTGCTTATACACCCCAACTAGCTGCTTCTGCTGCAGCTGCTGCTGCTGCTGCTGCTGCAGCTGCTGCTGCTGCAGCAGCAGCAGCTGCTGCTGCGTTTTAAGCATTTGCATCTCTGTTTAATTTTCTTTGTTTTTCTCTTTAGAGAGCCAAGTTGCATTTTAGCCATTTCTTTTCATACTTCTTTCTTTCTCCCTTTCTTCAATTCTCATTTTATTTTCTAATGCTTATTCATTTAACTGCATATAAAAATAATCCTCATGACAAAACAACCAATGCTCCCGCTGCTGCTGCTGCTGCTGCCGCTGCTGCTGCTGCTGCTGCTGCAGCTGCCTGCTGCCACCGAGCTGCCTATACACCTCAGAAGCAGAACCAAAAGAAGAAATTGAAAGCCGACAAGCAGCTAATGTTTTTACTGGAACAGGGTACAGGCTGGGGGGCCCCCCAGAGAAAGTCCAGTAGAAACTCTGAAAAGATATATTTCGATGGCTAATTGTTTTAATCAAAATAATGAAATAGGGGAAAATAATCAAGTTGGGGGGGAGTTTAGTAAGTAAATACAAAAAGAAAAGGAATAAATTCGTTGGGGGTTTATGGGGTGTATGTACTGTTTGGAGTTTATGCAAATAAGGAAATATAAAATTAAAAATATATAAAAGGTATATTGTATATACTTTACCCGTATGTTTATTTAATGGATATATTGTGTAAATAGGCTTATTTATGCAGCTGCTGCATTTTCTTTTAATTGTTTATTTAAAGAGGGGATTCTTTTTTTCTTTTTTCTTTTCTTTTTCTTTTTTTATTTTGGTTTTAATATTATTCCCTTTGCTGCTCTTTGCTGCATTTTTCTACTTTGTTTATTTATTTCATTTGTTTTTGCTCTTTTATTATTTTATTCTTTTTATTCTTTTATTCTTTTTATTCTTTTTGTTCTTTTGTTTTCTTTTATCTTTTCCACCACTTGTATTTGTTTAATGTTTTATTTTCCTCATTATCTTTATTTTGTTTAATTTTATCAATTTTAATTCATTTTGTTTTCTTTCTTTGCATATTCCTATTCTTTTCCTTTGCTTTTTCTTTCTATTCCCTTCTCTTCCCTTCCTTTTCCTTTTTATATTCCTTTTCCCTTTTTATTTACTTTTTATTTTTATTTTTTTTGTTTTTTTCAGGCAGCAGCAGCAGCCGTCAGCTGTTGGCGAAGGAGCGTCTGAAGCGGCTGTCTTCGAATTTTTCGGTTTCATCTTCTTGAATTCAAATAAAAATGGAAAAAAAGGTTTATTTGCTGCTTTTCTCTGGTTTTCTTGCTTCTGAAGTCTGTTTAATTGAAAAGGAAATGAAAAATGGATGCATTTAATGGGCTTATTAGTGCATGGGGTGTATATACACTCCAAAATAAAGAAATTGTATTGATTTGCTGCTTTTTTATGTTTCTGTTTTTTCAGCAATAAACACCAAAAAACAAATTTTAATCGATAATACTTTTATTCTTTATTTATTACTTACTTGTTCATTTATTCATTTATCCTGTCTTTATTGAATTACCTACTTTTTCTTTCTAGCTTATTTATTCATTTATTTATTTATGTATTTATGTATTTATTCACCTATGTATTTATTTATTTATTTATTTATTTAGTTAGTTAGTTAATTATTTATTTATTTATATATATATATTTATTTATTTATTTATTTATTTATTTATTTATTTATTTATTTGTTTATTTATTTAATAGTTTTTGCTAGCAAACGAGCAGCCCTATACAAATTAAATGTAGCAGCCAAACCCTCCTTTGCCTCTAATATTTATTTTATTGTTTTTCTTCATAATTTATATTCTTTCTTTCTTTGTTTTAATTTATTGATTCTATTTTTTTCTTCTTTCACTTTTTATTCCTTTTCTCTGGCCCTTTAAAGGACCCTTCCTGCATTTTGTTTTTTTTGTGCTTTTATCGCATGCATCCTATTTATGTTTATTTATTTTTATGTATTTATATTTGCATTGTTTGCATTTACATTTATTTTGTTTATATTTACTCTCTTTATGGTAATTGTGCTTATATTTATTCGTTTATCTTTATTTATTTTTATTTGCTTATTTTTATTTATTTATATTTATTTATATTTTATTTTGCTACTTTCGCTGTATTTATCTGTCGATACACCCGAAGGAACAAACGCCCTTTACTTTTTTATTTTAAACCATTTAAAATTAAAATAGAAAATAAAAGGGAAGAAATAAAAGAAAGAAAGGCAAAGGAAAAGGAAATACAATACAAGAAAAGAAGGAAACAGCAAAAAACAAAAAAAAAGAAATAAAAACAAGGAAATAGAAAACAAAGAGGAGAAAAACAGAAAACAAAAAAAACAAACAATTGCACTAAGTGGGGTTTTTTGCAAAAAGATTCAATTGCCGGAAAATTCAAACAAATTATAAAAAAGAAAATACAAAAAACTAAAATTCATAAACAGGAAATATATTTAAAAGGAAATGCATTTTAAAAATATAAATTATAAACAAGAGAAACTATAAAAAAGAAAATTTATAGAAAAAACCCATATTATATTGCACAGAAAAACAAATAAAAGAGAATATATTTGCCTTTATGTATTTTTGAGCTTTTATGCATTTATTTCATTTATGTGTTTATATATTTATTATTTTATTTATTTATTTATTTATTTATTTCCTATTTATATTTTATACAATTTGAGCCCAATACCCTTACTTATTCACTGCCATATTCATACATATATTTATTCACAGAAAAACAAATACTTATACCCATTTATATACTTTTATATTCTATTTCTATTTTTAAACAAATTAAAAGTATTTATTTTCTCTAATTCAAATAGTTTTTTCTTCCACTTTTC
>HG713273.1:30503-35172 GCA_000499725.1 Eimeria brunetti | reverse complement strand
TATATATATATATATATATATATATATATATATATATATATATATATGTGATGGGGGGGTGGTGTTTATCTCCATGTTTATCGTCATCTTTGTAAATATATCTATATTTATAAATGGATTTATATTTATAAATATATTTATGTTTATATTTATAAATATATTTAGGTTCTAACTCATATTTATACTTATGTTAATACATTATATATATATTATATATATTTATATATATATTTATATTTATATATTTGTATATATATTTATATTTATATATATATTTATATTTATATATATATACAAACAAAGAAGGGAGAAAGGGCTGTCTCCTTTTAACTTTTGGATTTGTTAAACATTTGATCCTTTAACTGTCTCCTTTTTGTTTTCTTTTATTCAACTTTTAATCACTTACTGTCTCCTTTGCGAGGCAAGGGTCTCCTATCCGTAGAGTTAGGGTTTAGGGTCTAGAGTTTAGGGTTTAGGGTTTAGGGTTTAGGGTTAACGGTTAAGGGTTTAGGCTTAAGGGTTTAGGGTTTAGGGTTTAGGGTTTAGGGTTTAGGGTTTTAAGGGTTTGAGGTCCAAACAAACAAGAACAGAAAAACAAAAAGGAGACAAAAAGGAGACAAAAGGAGACAGAAAAGAGACAGAGACGGAAAGGAGACAAAAAGGGGACAAAAAGGAGACAAAAAGGAGACAGAAAGGAGACAAAAAAGGGAGAGACAGAGAGGAGACAAAAAGGAGACAGAAAGGAGACAAAAAAGAGACAAAAAAGAGACAAAAAAGAGACAAAAAGGAGACAGGGACAGAAAAAGGGGAGACAGACAATAAACAAACGCAAACCGCTGCAGTTTGCCCATGGCTGAGCAGCAGCAGCAGCAGCAGCAGCGAGAGGCGGCAGCAGAAACGGCAGCAACAGCAGCAGGTGCTGCCAGCAACAAACCTGCTGCTGCTGCTGCTGCTCTGAAGAACCTGCGCCCTCCGAGTTTGTCTTCAACAGCAGCGGGAACATTAGGCAGCTAGCTAGCTAGCTAGCTAGCTGGCAGCTAGCTAGCTACAGACCCAGCCTGCTAGCTAGCTAGCGGCTGGATAGCAGCTGGCTGGCAGCTAGCTAGCCACCTAGCTAGCTAGCTAGCTAGCTAGCTACCTATGCAGTACTCTGTAACTAGCCAGCTACCTGTGGGGTCCATATAACGGCTAGCTAGCTGCCTA
This sequence comes from Eimeria brunetti, assembly GCA_000499725.1. Taxonomy (NCBI): domain Eukaryota; phylum Apicomplexa; class Conoidasida; order Eucoccidiorida; family Eimeriidae; genus Eimeria; species Eimeria brunetti. Next base: position 33,969 of record HG713273.1, on the reverse strand, counting down.
CGGAGTCCCTAGTCGCTAGCTAGCTAGCTGGCTAGCTAGCTAGCTAGCTAGCTAGGGCGTTATCTGTGGATTTGCTGCTGCAGCCCCCACATACTACCTAATGCTTCAAATATTATGCCTGTCTTTGTCTTTGTCTTTGTCTTTGTCTTTGTCTTTGTATTTTGTCTTAATTGTTTTTTAAATAAATTGTTTTTGTTTTATTTTTCTTGGCTCTAAGGCAGGGGGCCTATCCCTCATCTGTTTTATATTGTTTGCCCCCCTGTTTTGTCTCTGTCTCCTTCTTTTTTATTTATTTATTTATTTAATCAAACGATATATTGCGTTGTTTCCTTTCTAGCAGCCTGTCTGAAGTTGGGGTGTATGGCCAGGTCTAGGCGGTACTTGCGGTGTATGCGCAGCAGCAGCAGCAAAACCGAGCATGCCCTTTTTTGCTGCATTTGAGTGGTTTAAAGGCAGCAAATTAAATATATTTTGATATATTTAAATACATTTCATTTGTTTTTCACTAATTTCATTAATTTATCCTTAAATGGCCGTCAGACAGACACAGGCAGCTGCTGCAGCCTCGCTGCGCCTGTGGGCCGCCTGCTGCAGCAGCAAGCTGCTGGGGCTAGCGTTAAAAGTTGAAAAAAATGGAAATAAATGGATTAAATGATTAAAATATGATTTTTAAAAGATAAATTCATTAAAAAATCAATGTTTTTGTCCTTAAAACGCATGCAATAAACCCCGATAGCCTGCTGCAGCTGCCTAGACACCCGAGGTGGTGAGATGAGGCCGCAGCAGCAGCAGCGGCCCGCTGCTGCTGCTGCTGCTGCTGCTGCTGCTGATTTTTTGTCTGTGTTTGTTTAAAACTCTTATAAGGTATTATTTAAATGGTTTTTAGTTTTTTGCATCTGTCTAGTGCTGTTCTTCAAGCCATATAATACGTATTTATCACAACTGTATTTGCTGCTGCTGCTGCTGCTGCTGCTGCCCGCCTCGCTGACCTTCGGCTGCTGCTGCAGCGGCTGCTGCGCCGCCCACTTCCCTCCTGCCTCCTTCTCTCTCTTTTGATTTCTTTTTTTAATTTGTTTTTACTTAATTTAAGTCAAGGCAAAACAGTAGAGACCCAAAACGCAGCAGCAGCAGCAGCAGCAGCGCCAGCAGCAGCAGCAGCGGCGCCAGCAGCAACGGCTGAGGTGTGCTTGCAGGCACGGCTGCTGAAGCTGCTGCACACCATAACTGTCTCCTCAGCAGCAGCAGCAGCAAGTCCTGCAGCAGCAGCAACAGCAACAGCAGCAGCAGCTGCTGCTGCTGCAGCAGCAAATACACCTACTGAGGCCATAGCGCCACCCAAGACCAGACCGCTGGGGTCTTCCAGTGTCTGCGCTTGTCTGCTGCTGTCTTCGCCCGTCAGATTGCAGCACTTCTGCTGCTGCTGCTGCTGCTGCTGCTGCTGTCCCTGCAGCAGCAGCAGCATGAGCTGCGGCAGCCCCCCAGTACGATGCACCAGCCGCCGCCGCCCATGAGGAGCCACCTCCCTACAAGGCAGCTGCAGCAGCAGCAGCTGCTGTTGCAGCAGCAGCAGGTCCTGCAGCAGCAGCAGTTACTGCAGCAGCAGCGAATAATGCAGCAGCAGCAAATGCTGCAGCAGCAGCAGATGCTGCAGCAGCAAAGCCCCCAAATGTTCATCCCGCGGCCGCAGCACCCCTTTCTTGACAGCCACCACCTCATGTCGTACGACGCGCAACAGCAGCAGCAGCAGCAGCAGCAGCAGCAGCGTCTGCTGCAGCAGCAGCAACAGCAGCAGCAGCAGCAGCAGCACGGGGGGCTCTGCAGCAGCGCGTCAGGGGCTGTCTTGCTGCAGCTGTCTCCTCGCTCTGCAGGCCTTAGCTGGCAAGATAAGCTGCTGCGGTCGCAGCCGCCGCTGCAGCAGCAGCAGCAGCAGCAGCTGCAGCAGCAGCTGCAGCAGCAGCATTTGCTGCTGCAGCACACACCGCATCACCAGCAGCAGCAGCAGCAGCAACAGCAGCAGATGGAGCAGCAGCAGCTTTACGACCAGCGAATGCCTCACCACCCAGGGCTTCCCGTCTATCAGCAGCATTACCCCTACCAGCAGCAGCAGCAGCAGCAACAGCAGCAGCAGCAGCACATGGACCATCCTAGCGATTTATTTTCTGTCGCCAATGGCAGGGCAGCAGCAGCAGACAGCAGCAACAGCAGCAGCAGCAGCAGCAGCCCAGCAGCAGCTCTTTGTGCTTCAAAGGAAACCCTTGAAGCAAACATGATGGACCTACAGCGGCGCATCGAGTAAGCTGCTGTTGCTGTTGCTGCTGTTGCTGCTGCTGGTGTTGCTGCTGCTGTTGTTGCTGCTGCTGCTGCTGAGTTTGCTGCTACAGTTGTTGCTGCTGCTTCCTCACTCCGCCTGATCATTGAAATCTTGCCATAGAACTAGTTCGATATACTTTGTCGCTGCTGCTGCTGTTTCTGCTGTTGCTGCTGCTGCTGCTGCTGCTGCTGTGTCTCAGTATGGTGACTGCGCATGCAGAGGCCCTAAGGATTTCCTTAGACGAAGAGCAGCAGCGGGGAAGCCCCAACCCGGGGGGTTGGAGCTTGCTGCAGCAGCAGCAGCAATTCGTTCGGCTCATGCAGCAAGAGCAGCAGCTGCTGCTGGAGATACAGGAGCAGCAGCAGCAGCAGCAGCAGCAGGAAGGCGGGTATATGAGCGACGTCTCTGCAACGCGCATGCGGGCCAAGTCCCACGCAGGTATGCCCACAGCAGGAGCAGCAGCAGCAGCAGCAGCTGCAGCAGCAGGTGTTGCTTAGGCCCCAGGGATGGATATAGTATGCTTGTTTGTTTCAGCAGCAACAATTACTGATTTGCTGCTGCTGCTGCTGTTGCTGCTGCAGGTATGCCTTCAGGGAAGTCTGGGAGGGATTCGCCGTTGCGCAGCAGCTCAGCTGCATGCTGCAGCAGCAGCTGCAGCAGCAGCTGCAGCAGCAGCAACAACAATAACAACAGCATTGCTGGGGGGCGGTCTGCAGCAGCAGCAAGAGCGGATGCTGCTGCTGAAAGGAGATCGCAGCTCCTCGCAAGTAGGAAGAGCCGCAGCAGCAGCAGCAGCAGCAGCAGCAACAGCAGCAGCAGCAGCAGCAACGCAGCAACACCAGAGGATGCCCTTTACGATGGGAAGCAACAGCACCAGCAGCAGCAGCAGCAGCAGCAGGAGGAGCAGCCGCTGCAGCACCTGCGAAGTCGGCAGCAGACGTCTCGACGGCAGCAGCAGCAGCAGCAGCAGCAGCAGCAGCCGCTGCGCTCTCTCTCTAGCACTTGGGGTGTACAGACACATTCCCAAAAAGGTAATTCTGCTGCTGCTGCTGCTGCTGCTTCGCAGCAGCAGCAGCAGCAGCGACGGGGGGCGGGCGGTAAGACGCGTGCTGGTGCTGCTGCATCTGCTGCTGGTGCTGCTGCAGCATCTGCTGC